>JBCJKH010040539.1:0-18741 GCA_039877255.1 Loriculus beryllinus | reverse complement strand
ATTATGAAAGAGTAAACTTCCTGACCATCGTATCATGAGCAGAATTATTAATTGTACTTCCTGAATTTCTATTCATTTTCATATAGAAATCAGAAATAGTAACTTTTAATATTAAATGGACCAGGCTGACAACAATAGATCTTTATTGAAATTGTAAACAGAATGTAATATGAAAATCAGAGGAGGCACCATTGCTGTTCAGAGTAATGATCCAATTTCAGCTTCTCTGCTTGCAAAAGCAAAGAAACACTGAAATGTAAGAGATTGGGTGAAGTTTATACGTAATGTCTAAAAATACTTCAGAAGGAATTTACATGACAGTATTGATTACACAAAAAAGGCAGACAGTTGCATACAATTGGCTTCTCAGAATACATGAAAAGAGTATGTGTGCTCAGAGCTGCTAGTGTTAGCCACTGGAACCTGAGTGATTGCAGGCCATCATCACGCGTTTTTTCTGATGGAGCAGAAATCTCAATTGCTTTTAAAAGGGGCAGTTCCACCATATTCTCAGCCTCAGCCTGCGCTGCTGCTTGTGCCGCACATGCAGGAATGTTCTTGATGCTATGTGCTAAGCCAGATGATGAGGCTTGAGTAACAATCTTCTGCTGTACATTATCTTTTTTTTTTTTTTTTTGCGAGACGTCTTTTGGAATAGAAAAATATTTTTGCATGCGCACTAAACTGGAGTACAAGTAAGCCATCTGGTGTTTTATAGTGTCACCTACAGCTTGAAAAAACTATTGCATGTGGCCTGATTTTACAGCCATTTAAGTCAGCTGTGTTCCTTTAATAATGTTTATGGCACAATTGCCAAATGACCATGAAATTTTAGCCTTAAGTTACAGATATATATATGACATGATTTTTTAATATTCAAGTAAGTGTTCTTGGCCACTGTTAAAAGCTCTGATAGTTTTTCTGTAGCAGTGGACATTACTCAAGATTTTTAGCTCTTTGCTCATTATTCAGAAGAATACCTTTGCTTTCTGTAGTATTTGATGTAACTGTAAATTATAAATTTCTTTCCCGCCTTGTTAAAATCCGTTGCACATAGAGGAATTGTACTCAAGATTAATTTATTCCTATGATACTAAAATAGATTTGAATCTGGTAGCCAGTAATCTATTATTTGCGCAGCTCTAGAAAATGTACTGAGAAGTCCGTCTGAGGCTGACAGAAGGACAGACTTCATGGTTTTTTCCTGTGAAGTCTCTTTCATTTAGAGTCTGTGATTTACAGGTAAGTTGTCTGCCTCAGTTTAAGTGATGCCTTTGGTATCTTTTGAGTTTGTTTTTTCTGAAAATCTGGTGATGTGTATCAATGACTTCAGTTTCAATATGAGGTAGACTTTCTCAGCCTTTCTCAAAATTAGGATCAAAGTAGCTCAAATTTGGTGCTTAAAGCTGAAACAGTTCTAAGTAAAAACTAAGGGGATCTTTAGTGTTTCATGAGTCTTAGACTGCATTTCTGAACAAGGGTGATTTTTACCCACTGAGCCCTAGAAGGTTGCCTTGTATGTACCTTTCACTGTATGCATGTCAGATTCTCTGACAGATGGGGAAGAACTAAAACCAGTGGTGCTTCACAAAAAATAAGAGTTTTGGGGCACTGGGATTAACACTGGCAGTATTTAGCAGTCTATGGTAAAGCAGCGGATTTATAATTCAGAATAAGTAACTTCATTAATCATGTTTGTTTCATAAGTGTGCTTAGAAGTGAAAATGTGCTTAGAAATGAAAGTTGTCTACAAAAGCCTGGTTTTGCCTCTTTACTTCGGAAGGGTGGTGTTCTTCACCTCTGTTGCTGTCTGTCGTTAATTAGGGAAGGAGAGATGGATGTGTAGAATTAGGTTGCACATAATCTCATCTGAATATTTAATCATAAATGATTAAGATGAAGATTTATAACACAGCTTTTGGCATTCTGGCTGATATAGCAAGGTTAATAGAGCTATATTCTCCACAGTTATGGATTGTCTGGGAAAGCAGGAAAGACAAGTGTGTACAGACATTAGAGGGCAATAAGATGTCCAAGAATGTTCTTTCACTTCTTTATTTTTAGAAAAACGTGTGCTGATAGTTTGATGTGGCATTAAAAGTTCTATGAAAGAAAATTTAAACAGAAAAAGAAACCAAAATTGAAAGGAAAAGTATTTTCCAAAAAACCATACAGCAGTGGATTCTCATAGGAAAATAAATGGTCTACTTTATCTGAAAAATCTGAGATGGCATTTGCTTGGATAAACAGCTAATGTGATATTGTCAGAAACTGTCTTATGCTGTCTAGTTGCACCTTTTTGGATTGGAGACTACTGAGCTGCATTTTATACATAACAGTTATATATGACTGGAAAGTTGTTAGGAAGTACAGTAGTACTACAATTATTAGTTCATTATTCTTTCAATATATTATCTCATAATCTCCCAAACAAGAAAGAATTATTGTTAGTTATAATGCTGCTGTAGAGGACCTGAAATGTCATTAGATAATTCTTGATTTGCTGGAGGAAGAGCTTGCATACTGAAAAAGATGCCAAAAAAAAAAAAAAAAAGAAAGAAAGGGGGGTTGGGGACAGACACAAACATGTACAATGAAAATAAAGCATCTACATCCAGAATTCCATCTGAAATTCAGTTTAGCCATTATCTCAGCCGGGGAATGTTCAAACTCTATGGGCAATCTATTTTAGGCTATGTATTTAAGTTTGGTGAAAAAAGGACTGCTTCTGACATGTGGAAACTGCCTGGGATCTGCCAGAGCATGCACTGAGAGAGACAGTCTCCAAGATTGCCAATCAGTGTTTCTAGCATCAAAATCTCTGAAATTACTAGCTTAGGTGTTGTGCTGTTTTCAAGTCCCACCCTAGCATACCCACACAGTGCCGCTTGGCTTTGCACAGATTTAGAACCTGCTACCATCAGCCTGTGATTGTCTATTTTCTCTCTGTTCATGGCAGGGTTTACGATAGGGTACTTACTAGTACTCAGCGTTGGCCAAACTATATTGCCACTCAAGTGAAATTTTTTACCAGGGCCTTTAAAATGTGAGTTAGGAGATCGACATTGTTAAAAATCTATGGCATGGGAATTCACAAAGACTGGATTTATCCTAGGAAACCTAATCTTGCATTCAACTTAAAGCAAGGAGTCACCCCCAGGAGAGGCGGCTTGACAGCGGAAGACTGGTTATAGCTGCTCGATGCTTTGAATTATTGTCCTGGAAGAGCCTGTCTCCTCTGCTGCCTGTAGGAGGAACCTAGGGAGCCTGGAAAGAAGCCAGCCACTGTAAATATCTCCCCAAGTGGCTTCCCTCCTGTCCTCCTTACTTCTGTCTTTCTAGCCTGGGCTATTATTGCTGTCCCTTTCTTGCATCCTTTGATATTCCCCCTGTCTGCCCCTATTTTTCTTATTCATTGCTACCATAATTCAGGTGGGAGTGCTGCTTTTCCTGCTCAGAAATGCCTCCCTTACATTGATCTACCTCTGGTGTTCATATCTGTTTGCCTATCAAATTTATTACATAATTTATGTTGAGTATAGAAGAATAACTATTCTGCACCATAGATAGCTGTCCTTTTTGGTTTTGTAGGAGGTGGAGAGGGGTTTTTTTAACCAAACTTCACAACTTTCAGTAGTAAATGAGCTATTTAAGCTTTTTTTGCAAAAGCCATTGTTCTCTTTCTGTAAAGTCAAAAGAATTGACATATCTCATTAGTCTGTTAAGCAGTAAAAAGATAAATGCCTTATATATAAAAATGAATACAGATGATGCTACTAATTAATAGGTATGCTTCATAAATATAAACTACAGTGTCTATAGAGGGCTTTTCCTTCTAGAATCTCATGAGTTTTTTAAAAAAATTCATAGATAATTTAGTATTTTAAATAGATGGATACTAATATTAGGTGGTCATAGGTGAAAACAGTCTGCAGTCAGATGTGGGTATTGTCTGTGCTTTGTTAATCAAAAATATATTAGCTCATGTTTCTGTTTCTTTCTTAAACAGTTGGAGATTTTGATAGAATAGGGTTTTTAATGACTTTGTAAGCTAGGTATGAGATGATTGAGTGCTCATAGGCAAGTGGTCAGTTGTGATCACTATTTCTTTCTGGCTGAAAATTAATTATGAAGCTAATCCATGCTAAAATGTTTGAGGTTTCTTTCTGTATTGTTGCTTATCTGGGTACATATTTACTAGTGCAAAATGAAGCTTGATACACAGACAAAATCCAGGCAATTTTACTCAGGTATATATAGGCTTACATATGATAGAAAAATGCATTGTTGGCTCCTACTTTATTTGAAATTCAGTCCCTCTCCCTAATTCAACACCCCCCCACCCCCCACCCCCCATGTATATGTTTCATTGACCTTACAAATCTTGCCTTAAAATATGTTTCTGTGGGTAATTACACTAAGTACCCTTATTTGAAGGCCTGCTGAGCAGGGCTGGGTCTTTAACCTGTAAACTTTCTCAGGCAGAGACCATATCTAAAGTGCTTAAAAAATTCTCATCTTGACAATGATAGCTAATATGACTGAATTGGAAAATAATAGCAGGTAATAATGAGGAGATTTTCAGGAAATTAATACAATCAAGTAGGCCATCTCGGCCCTGATGGGAGGCATGCCTGCTTTTTTAGGCAGAGTCCTTTTGCATGGGAATTATGTGAGGTCTGGTGAAGGGACAGCATACCCTAATGATTGGCTGCTTTTCCCAGCTGTATCAGCAGGAATAATAAAAGATATTTCCTCTCCCCTTTTATCCCAAAACCATCATGCCTACAGCAGCACTACCAAATTACAGTTAAGAGATTTGTGATGGGTGCCTGGAGTAAGTTAACAGCAATGAACTGACAGTGACCTGTAACATAGCCCAGGGTTGAAGGTACTGAAGGTAGGCAGAGTTGAATGGTAAATGGTTAAGATACGATCGATGTTGCAGTCCTCCTCCCTATGCAATTCCTTAAGAGGAGGTATAGTAAATCCAGATGACAGATGTGCCTTTTTGTATGCACACTACTTCATTCATAAGGGAAAAGTAAATACTTTTTTTCCTGGTTTGTTTGCAAAACTGCAGACAAGTGACAGCGTTAGTTGGTAAAAAATAAATGAATTGTTCATCTGTGTTGCTGGTGTTAGAAGAGCAGATGTGACAGATTTTCCTAAAACAACTTTTCCTTCATATGCTTAAGTCAGAAAGACTTATAAGTCATTATAAGTTAACTGGAAATAAAAAACAGTTTTCTTATTGACAGCTGTCAGTACGACAAAAAAATATTTGACCAAAGCGTGTTCATCTAAAATCACTAACTGCGAAATTTGCTGAAACTGTTCATGGAGTTGTTGGGGTTTTGCTGCTAAGAAGTGATGCTAATGATTACATTTCCATTTTGAAGCAATTTTTATTGCAGTACTTGGAAAATATGAAAAAATCTTTACTGGTACTATTTGCAGGAAGATTAATTATTTTCAAAGCTATTCTACTAAATGGAATAGAATTTCCTAATAGCCTTTGATTAAAATAGTCCTTTTTTTATGTATTTCTGCATCCTTTAAATATCTTCTGCCAGTGCTTTATTCCATTACTTCAACTTTACTGCTGTCACTGCAAAATTTCTCTTTAAGGGACACTTGAATTCTGGCAGTAGGCAATACCATTTCTGTTCTAGACAGTGATATAAATAATAGTTCTTCTTTTTTTAAGGGATAATTCTATCCAGAAAAAATCCTCATAACGAAGTATTGCAGAAAAGCAGTTTTCTAGCATCTTATTAATAAACATCTGTGCACCATATGGATCAAGGCCAGGTTAGATGAGCTTTGGGCGTCCTGGTCTAGTAGAAGGTGTCCTATGGCAAGGGGGGTGGAACTAGATGATCTTTAAGGTCCCTTCCAACTCAAACCATTCTGTGGTTCTATAAATTCCTGCAAACACACACAGACCTTCCCTTCTGCATACTACTTGATTGGCATGAGCATAATTATGCAGAGATTTACAAATGATAATGTTAGTCGTGTCCTCACCTGTCCTTTCCCACTTTTTTTGCAGGCACCTTTCTGGTGCTGTTTTTGGTGCAATGGTTCTCTGTTTCAGGCATCAGTACAAATGGTGTCCTTTTGTGCTTGGACCAGTTCGTTACTGGTACGGTTTTCCGTCTAGTGGTAACTTGAGGCCTAGCAGTAGTGTCCCAGCAATAATGGCTAAGGCAAGAATTGTTAAATAGCTGTATCTCGTTTCAGTTGACAAAATGGAAATTGAGAAGTCTCAGTATGAACCTTATTAATGCCGTCCAATGTATAGGAGGAGGAATAGTATGCACATTTGTGCATACATATATATCTGCACCTGCCTTAAAAAGGTGAAGATCTCTTTGGAAGATCACTTCTTGCTGGAGAGCTCTGTGGGACCTGCACTTTCATGAGACTGTCGGAATATGTCCATCATGAAAACTTTTCAGGCCACTTGCTTTCAGTCAACGGGACCACTT
Source organism: Loriculus beryllinus (assembly GCA_039877255.1). Taxonomy (NCBI): domain Eukaryota; kingdom Metazoa; phylum Chordata; class Aves; order Psittaciformes; family Psittacidae; genus Loriculus; species Loriculus beryllinus. The sequence goes on along the minus strand of JBCJKH010040539.1, from coordinate 12,247 downwards.
GTTTCAAACTGTAATGGCATCACAGTGTTCTTATGGTTGAGCTCTGCCTTGCAGGACCTTTGTGGAAGCAGGAGGAGAGCCTGAACCTCCAATGGTGTAGTGAAAAATGACTAGACAAAAAATATGCCAAATTAAGTGAATAGACAAGAATGGCAAGGAAAAACAAATCAAATCTCATCTAGCTTGTTAATAGTATGTATTACTACTGATTACAATAATAAGTGAACTAATTTCAGTTTAATTTAATTTTAAGTTTTAAATACAGTATTTCAATAAAAATATTTATCAGCTGACTACTTTTGTTTTAACTTATCAGTCTTAACACTTCACAAATGACAGAAAGAAACCAAATGAGGATGGCTTTCTATCATGAATTTTAATTCTATCACTGGCCCAGGTTCTGTTTTCTAAATGAAAAATTCTCATCTTCTGAAAATTCTGGCCCAAGTCCAGCATCAGAGCTATTCTATACTGGAACCCTCCAAAAAGGTAATCCAAATTAAATAGAAGTGTGAACCCACAGTGGATTAATTAAATGGCATTACACTCTCCTGTGGATACTCTGAATCAGAATTAAAAGTGTCTTGTTTCAATTTAACTTAATTTCCAGAGCAAATTAGATAATTAAGTGTGCTGTAATTTTGAATGAAAGTGTCTACACAGAGGTTTAATATCTTTTGACTAATCCACTTTAAAAATTAATTCAGATTCACTTTCTTGAGTGACCCTTGTACTGGCAAACCCTCAATAACTTGATAGAAAGTTGAAATGAGCAATGATGTAAGGCTAGAAAAGACTGTAATTGTGACTAGTAGCTCAGATTTGATTTTTGTCTTAGAAGTTTGTTCAATCAAGAAGCAGCTCTATTTCTTTGGCTAGAAATTGTTCTTCATTAATAAAACATGCTCTGTCACAGAAAGGGAAAGAGTTATGCAGCCTTAAAATTAAGGGCACATGATGGTGCAGTTGGTGTTGCCGCAGGTGCTATATATGATACCTTTTTGAACATCACAGCAGAGAGATCCCATGTATTTCTGGTATTACAAGACCAGAGAAGAATTAAAGCATTACCTAAATGGTGAGGAGGAAAGAGAAGTGCAGTCAATGTTTCTTATTTGGTCAAAAATCATGGATCTATCCCAATACTGATTACAAGCTGAAAGGGAACTGATGGGATGGGGCTGTGAAGGGGAGAGTTCTGCCCTAGTATAAGGAAAAAGCAAATTAATCAGTAGCCTTACATGGCCAAATAATGTGAGTTAAGAATGAGTACAGTACTGGCAGTCAGGATGGAGAGGAGAAGGTGAATGTGACTTGGTATCTACGCAGCAATGAAGAAGCAAATGGTAAGGAGGAGAGAAGTGGAGAAACACAGGTCTCTCAACAGTCAAGATTCCTGTGCAAAACCTGTGTGTACTGTCTCACTTTAGCCTGGGCCACAGGTCACCTCAATGAGCTATGAAGGGACCTGGCAGGGCCAAAATTGTGGTGAAAGAGATGAAAAGTGACAAGCCTAATCCATGCCCATAAAGGATTCCCTGAGCCATCATCTTCATCTGTCCCATGCTTTCTGGAACTCCTTTGACATTTTGGACTTGTTGACTGGGTCTCAGCTAAGGGGGTGAAGTGGGAGATGTTTCGTCTTTCTTCAGCTGATTATAAAGAACAACATATAAAGAGAAGCCAGTTTTATGCCATATGAGACCGAAGTGCTGCCAAGCAAAGAACAGAAGGGCAGGTGCCCCACTGGGAGAAGACAGGGTAAATATCAGGGAAGAGGGGTAAGACTGAGCTGCTGTCTTGCAGAAGTGCTGCTTCCTCCATTAACCCAGACTAACTTATTTATCTTGGTCAACTGTTTTTCGTGATTGGTATTTTATTATAATTTTTGTGGTTAGTAATTTGTGGACTCCTTAAGATCCCAGGACTTGGTGCTCTGTTTTGGTCACATGAAACAAAGAAGCTACAGAGTTGAGACAGTATCAAATGCATGATTTAACTGTACTTAGAGTATTTGTCCTTCTATTTATCCACTTCTCCTATACTGTGTCCATTGCAAGAGCTTTTAAGACCAAATATCAGCCTTCATGCTCTTACAGAAATTATAGCAGCTCCTGCTAGTAAAACAGAGAAACAGGTGCATAAGAAAATGGGATTTTAAATGTCTGCTTTAATTTTACTGCAAGAATAAGCTCTGGAAACAAAACCCTGATTGGAAAAGTGCAGAGAATCAAAAACAAGTTGTATGAGTGTCTTCACTGCATCTTAATTATGAGGAAATTTTGCCACATTTTCAGTCTGTATTATTATCAGAGCACAATTTTCATGCCTTTCATATTCTAAAAACTCCAGAATGACACACACATTTATTTCTAGTATTAAATTGTGCTGCTAAAGCACATTCTGTTTGGCATGACGTCCTTTCAGTTTAATTTTCTCCAAAAATCCGTTTCATCTTTTCAGAATATAAATGGCATACCATTGACCCTTCAACTTCCTGCTATTCCCTCCTGTCTTCAGTACTCAGATGACTAAGTCAGGAACGTGTTCAAGTGGTGGCATCTGGCTCTTTGGGGAGCTCTGTGAGCAATTATGTTGGCAGCTTTACAGATGGCTCTTCATGCATTGTGGGGTGAATTTGAGCTTTTATCTTTTAGATATCTGTGATTTGGAAGAACTTGCAGGCTGGTAAATAACTGCACTCTTCCTTCTTGAGCACCCTTTCAAGGCTAAACTAAATGCTGCTGCATTAACAGCTCATTGCTTTATGAACCGGACACAAATAAAAAACATACAAGTGGTCATCTGCAAAGTTGGTTTCAGAGGCTTGGATACAAGAATAACATCCTCATTGAATACTCTGCTCTTTGTCTTCTGTATAATAGACATTGTCTTGTTAGCCAAATATTTTCCCACAGGAAATTTAAATTCTAGTCCTTGAAACAGAGCTGTTAACTCTTTAAACAGAGTATTTACTTAATTTATGGTCCCCTTTAAAGACTAGTTGATTCAGGTATGTGTGGAGGATTTTAAAACCTGGATGTTTTGAGCTTTGGGGTTTTTTTGTTGTTTGGATTTTTGTTTTGTTTGTTTGTTTGTTTGGCGGTGGGGGGTAATGCATGTATCTGTTAGCTATATTTAGAATAATCAGAAGAAAGCCTTATCAAAAGTTTGTATCTTCTCAGAAAACAGTTAATACTGAAGTGGCATGTGATCAGGCTGCAGATCAGAGAGTACTGGTGGGTGCAAGAGTGTGAGAGCTTCTAGACACTAGGGACTTTGGTTTTTTGACCCAAGATAAATAAACGTGCAGAGACAAAGTTGTTTTTTGTTTTCAGGGTATGTCTGACTTTATCTCAAGCAATTTACTTGATTTCTTTTGAGGACATTGAGGCATGTATAGGTAGGTATGAATAAGGCTTGAAAATTTGTCAGTATTGATAACAATTAGCTTGAGCATCTAAAACACGTCAAAGTCCAAGATGAGCTGTAGTGAGTATGTCTCACTTCACTTTCTTAATTGAGTCCAGACGACAGCAGATTCACATGTGAAAACTGCATGAATACACCTAAGACAGTATGCTGAGGGACTTGTATGTGAAACACAGCAGAAGGGACAGTCCTCTCCAGAGCTTTTCACATGGAGCCTATGAAGGGAATTGCCGGTTGAGTTAGTCTGCTGATCTGCCTACCTTCTGTCTGTCTAGAAGGTGTGCAAGCAAGAGGATGCAAGAGAAATCTGGACACTGATTCTTTACATCTAGAGATATGGATTATCTGTAAGAATCACTAATGTCTTGTTCTCAGAATACTCACTGTCCTCAGTCTCAGGAAAGCATTTGGTAGTTATATTGCTGCCAAGATTATGCATTGCCTGTTGGGGTTTGAGCTTGGTGAAATCAAGAGGGTTTTTTTTGTACTGACTAATTCTTACAGTTGCACAGCTCCCCCTGGAGCAAAATGAGGTTCAGGGACCTGGCACTGAGGGAGAGAGACTCCCAGAAGTGGTGAGTGAATGAATATGTGAGCTGTGTGATGTAACCTGTAAAATCCTAGCACCAGAACACTGTGTCATTGGAGAAAGTTCTCCAGAATTTTCACTTTGATTAAAACTGCTTGATTACAATCTTTGATTATAAAATGTTTCATAATGTGTTCTTTATGAAGCATTCCAGGGATGAGGAGTTTTACGTAGCATTTCGAATGAAGTGGATTTTGAGCAAATACATCGTATCTTGAGTTGTTACGAGTTCATAAACTTTCTTAGTACTTGGAAATAACAACTTCTGACTAATCTTTATTCCAGTTGTAAGACTGTAATGTACGCATTTGAAAAATTAGCTGATATTTTGTGAGGATACCTAAAGTAAAATGTGAATCAGCTTAAAGGACTTAGCAGAAAGTCAGAATTTTTTGTATCTCCTATAGGAGATTGAATTGGAGCCTTTGAAGTTCCAGTGTTCACACTCCCAGTCACAACCAAGAGACAGTGAAAGTCGTTAATGAACTGTGAAGAACCTATGACTTTCATGTGCCTTAGCCTGTTTGATTACTGAAGTGTACATGGTTTTAAAGAGTTAATTTCTGCCTGAGACAACTGGCACATAGAGGAGCACGGCAGTGGCCTTAGACAGCCCCTCTGGTGGCATTTAAGAGGTGAAGTAGCTGATTTTGAAGGAGATCATGACTCTCCATTCCTGCTTCCTGAAGGAGGGAGGTGAAATAAACTGGCCAGACTCAGAAGGGCCAGACAGGAGCCTCCGGGAGAACACTGAAGTTATGGAAGATAAGATAGAACCTGGCTTCTGTGTCAGTGCTTTTTCTCTTTTCCAAATAAGCTGTTCTGAGTTCCTGTATTTATCATCCAGCAACATCTCCAGAGAAATGTCCCTTGCAGATGAAAAACTCATTATGGCACGCTGAAAAATGAGGTAGTATAAGGTGAAGACATCTAACTAATGAACCCAGGAGGTTTAAAAAGCACAAAAGTGTTTAGGTGCACACCCTTGGACCACAACCTAATGCCATTTTGTGGTGAAACCTGAGTATATACATACCCCTGGTGTCTCTGAAAATAAACCTGGGTGTATGGGTAGAGAGCTAGGTGCACAAGAGTGGATCACTTGATAAGAGGGCCCAAAACTTGAGTGCTGTGTGTGCATTTACACTATGTTAGCAGTTTGGTACTCTAGCTCAGTGGTCTCCAAATTAGGGTGCATACACAAGACAATCCATTTGGGTGTAGGAAGAAAATACATTTTGTGCCATTAATAAAACAATATTTTTAAAAAAGTGTTTATTTTATCTTTATCTCATCCTTTTCAATTTATATTTTTGTGTATGCTTTACAGTGTACACCATATATTAGTACAGTGGTATGTTAATATAATTAATAAAATTAATTTTGCTAAAAATGTTTTTACTTGTAAGGTTTACAAGCTAGCTGATTTCTCAGGTTAAGGAATATTGGGCTCTTCTGCAGCTCTAAGACTGCTGTCTTAGGAAGGTACTCTCTGTAAAGTCAAATGTATAGACTCTGCTGTAGATCTGCCAAAAGCATGTAAGTCATGTCTAAGGGTAGCGTGTGACTGCAGAGAGATTTAGAAAAGAAACAATTTCCAATAGCATGGGATAATCTTTGTTTGCATATGTTTAACTGCTTCTTAGTAAAAGGTAGTTAAAGTCTCATTATAATAGTTTAAAAATTACTGCATTTGCTCAGAAGCAATGAATTATTAACTAAAAGGACATAAATGCAATAATTCATCCACTTAAGCAGATACGTTTCCTGATGGAAACTCAATTCCAAATTTATAATAACAAAACCCAACAAGCAATGATTTTGAGATATTTTATCACTGGTGCCAAGTATTATTCAAAAGCATTGCGTATACAGGTTTGGTGGATTTTTTGTCCCTTTAGACGTTATTTCTGAAGTAGATTAAATCCTCTCATGTATCAAGTAGGGCAGAGGCCTGACCAGATTCTACTGACTATCAGTAGAAAGAAAAAGTATGGAAGACAAATGAACTAAATGTCTAGCATTAATCAGTAGGATTGATTTTTGCAAGGCATCTCTCTTAACATCCTTCAGGAAGCAGTATGGATGCCATGCAAATTCTTAAAATGACAGATTTATTATTGGTTTAAGCACTTCAGGTGCTGAATGCTTGCTTCTGTCTGCTCTTTGGCTAGCATTGGAAAATGTCCAATGAAAAGTCTCTGTGCCCCCAGATCTTACAATCTACCTATAAAAAGAAAAGAAAACCAGCAGAATATTCTTTTCTCATATTCCTCTTGGGTTTTAAACTATGTTGCTGACAAACTTGAAATACTTAAATATTGTAAGTTGAACACAGGCTGAGGGGAATACACCAGTCTACCACAATGTATGTATATAAAGACAACCAGCATCAAAGCCTATCATACAAAATCATTTCTAAACTCTCTCCCTGGTCAGCTCAGCTTAGAGAGTAAATGCTGTAGCCTGTAATATGCCCTAAATTTGGCAGAACTGGGTCTGTTGACCTGACAGAGAGAAGGCCAGGACCACATAGGAAGAAAGTCCTGAGGGCATGGTTTATGGAAGTGTGTGCTTTCAGCTTATGCCTTTTAGCTGCTTCCAGCTGATACTAAATCATTTGGAGAAGTCAATTCCCTGGTTACTTAGGGCCAAATCAGTTTTATATCAATTTCCATATCTTACTATCTGTATTTGCTATAGTTAAAAATTCACATTCTGCATTGTACTGGGCTGTTATTAGTTCCTAGACATATATATGAGGGTATCTGTGTAATATACATAATATAGGCAAATCTTTTGTTTCTAAAAGACTTTAATTCACAATGCATTAGTTGATTAATCTGCAGTCATGGTATGAATAGTGAGAGTAAGTTACTTGCTGCTGCTTTGTTTTTAAATTAAGTGAGCAGTCATGTTAAAAGATTCTAGGAAATTAACAGCATCTCTTGCTCTGCTTGTTGGAGGAGCAGTGTAATTGTACGGAGGATGAGCGCAGTGATATACACTTACAGTTATGCATTCCATTGTGTAACTTAAACAACTTTTGGAAAAGTAAAGAAGCTTCTATGGTAAATGCACAGCACAGTAACAAAACTGCCAATAGCAACCAATATCTGATGGACTCAAACCACAAACCACTTTCAGTAGTAGCTGTCTGCTGTCAGCACTGCTGTGCCCTAGCTCATGCAGTGTAATTCTGCATTGGAGATTTGAGTTGATGATGCTTCTTTCAAACCCCTCACACAATGAATCCCTTCAGGCCTCTTCTCACAGTGTCAGTCCTTTGCTGACATGGTCCTTTCACTGGCTTTCCATGGTGGCATTCCACTGTAGGGGGAGAATACACAATCCTGTTGTCTTTCACTGGTAAGGCAACATCAATGTCCTGTTAATAGTAAAATTAAATAACTCCAATTAAATCATAAGGGTTTTTTCCCTTCAAAAGCACATATTGAATTTGTATTCTGTACCTAAGATTAACAAAACTCCTAATCCAGGACTAATCCACCTAAAAAAGTTGGACTTGGTGATCTTAAAGTTCTTTTCCAACCTAGCTGGTTCTATGATTCTAATACATGATGAAGAGATAAGTACAAAATGTGTACAGCAGTTGTAGCTTGGAAATGGGATCATTAACTGTGCTGGCATTCATGCAGTATTGACAACTTGATCTTTAGGTTGTCTATCTACATTGGCTTAAAAACTGTGAAGTTTTCACTCTACTGAATATTAGAATTTGTTTCCTTCTCTTTGTTGGCTTTTTAAGATCAAGGAGAACAATTAGTTCAAGGTTTTTCCTAAGCATATGGCTCAGAATTGTATTAGTTTTTAAAGATGTATTATTTTTGTGTAATCTCATTATACCAGCCTTAGGGAAAATACCAATTATTGTGTGATTTGCATGAGTTGGCAACACTGAAACAGTAGCGTGCTATGGTGCGGTGTATCACATGCTAATATCGCAACACCGAGTGACTAATCTGATGTGTTAATTCTCTGTTCTGTGGGGGATACCTTGAGAAAACCCTTTCTTGACAATGATAATCTCTCTGCTGACCCTTTAAGTATCTTAAATTTTCTTAAAAGCTCAGAGAGAATAATGTGACACTATTTTCTGCTCTTTATTGTGGATCTCATGAGAAGTGATGAAAAGAATAGATATACAGCAGACAAAAGAAAACCCACAGGTTAATGCTTCTTTTGAATTCCTTCATATATTACACATTATCATTCTCCACAGAAGTCTTTCTAGCAATCTTTTAAAGATGACATTCATACCTCTCAAAATAGGTTACCAATTCTGTTTAAAATCATGAATAATGAGTTAAAACCAATTTTGCATGTTCATTTAGTATTTCAGTTGGCAAGATGAAGGTTTTTATGCTTTTAGAATATGCTGTGATTTACTGTCTTTCTGGATTTATTGTCCAAGATTTAGAATGAGTAGAACAGTGGAATGCAAGAGACCAATCTGGTGTCATTTGCCCTCTTGTAAATTTGAGGTAATTTCACTGATTTTAATTAGTAATACCGCAGCTTTACAGTAAGATTATGTCCACATTCCAAAATCTTTCCTGATTAAAGATAAACTGAGAGGGCAAATTATGATTTGTTTAATTAATAGTCTGTAGTTCAAAAGATTATCGTTCAGGCTGAGATCTCCAAGATGATTCGTCTTTGCAGTAGGTTCCCAGTCCACTCAGTGAAAATATGAATTTCAGCTACTGTGAGACTAGAGTTCAAGGCCTTTGGGAAGCCTCGCTGGCTTTGTGTTAATATTAAAGCTTTTCAATGAAAAGCTTCCAATGCCTGGATATTTTCAAGGCAGTGTAAGGGCACATGAAACATTCTGAAGGTGGGATATAGTGCAGAATTGTGTCTTGTGATCATGCAGTTATTGATCCCAAAACAATAGAATTTACCTGTATTGTCATTTATTAGACATGCTGCTATTACTGTGTTTATGATTTTGTTTCAATGTTTAGTTCACAACAGTATTCAGGAGTACTGTAGAGCTACAGAAAAGATAAGACCAATAACTGCCTTCCAAATGGCTGTTTTAAGACTAAGTAACCACTTGTTCTCAGTGGCACAGAGGGACAAGAAATCTTTAAATTGGGGTGAACATTAGGAAAGACTTCCCGTACAGAAGGAAGAGGGAGCAAATGAGCGGATAAGATTGCCTTGTCCAAAAAGCAATGCATCACCTTCATGGTAATGGTATTTTGCAGTAAGGAAAGGGAATAGGAGCTACAGCAAGTGAGGTGAGCATTTGTTGAGGTATTTGATCTTCTTAGAAGATCCTCATAGTTCTACTGTGAAATAATCACAGTATTCTGGTAAGAAGGGCAAGGAAAACATCTTATTTCAGGCAGCTACTACAGCAAAATATTTATGAAAAAACTATATATGTACTCCTGCACTCCCTTTTCAGCTGAAGTAACAGCAATGCTGAATGCATTTAATTTGGAATTAGAATCCTCCTGAATATTGGGATAATGATAGTTCTAAGGGTATATTAATGAATCTGTGTGAAGGAAGGCAGGGCTGGAAAATGGCTAATCAAAGCACAAGCTATTTTAAATGGATTCCAATTTTATCTCATGACCTTCACAAAAAATATGCAATCTCTGTATCAGTAAATACTCCTTTTTTTTTTTTTTTTTTTTTGCTTGCTTAGCACTTCTAAAAATATTTTCTTCTTTATACTCAGAGAATATATAATACTTTGGCCTAAATAGGGGTCAAAATACATTTCTTATTACCTGTCTTTGCAGAGCTCTGTCAGCGGTTGAAGCCAGCCAGTTACTTTCAAGAAGGGTAGATTTGGGGTAACTAAAAATCATAGACGGGTTTGGGTTTGAAGGGATCTTTAAAGATCCCCTACTTCCAACCCCCCGGCCATTGGGAAGGGACCTCTTCCAATAGACCAGGCTGCTCAAAGTCCTGTCCAACCTGTTCAGGTACTATTCAGAGGTGAAAAAAATTAGGGGGGAAAAAGCCCTACATAATGTCTGTCAGCATGATTTCTGAACACCCTAATTAAACATTTAAATATATTAGAAATGCAGTCTTATTTTATGAATATATGGAGCCCATAATCATCATCATCTAGTTGATGGGATACTGTATAATCTTTCTTGCTGTTCCTGTGTTGGCTGGGAATGGAATAGCAGTGTCTTTAAGAGTTAAACTGTCATTTCCCACACCTCCCACTTCCCCATTGTAATGGTAGTACAATAAAACTAATAATGGTTTGACAGCTTTTGCCTTGTTCTGTTGTATTCTCATTTGCTTCTGCTAGTCACACAAATGCTCTGGTTGATGAATTAAATCCAAACTATGGCACTTCATGAATCCAAAGAGAAGCAGTGATTGGAGCCATGAAGACCCTTTATGTGTACTGAAAATCATAGTTGGGGCTGTGAGGTTGGATTATGCTCATAGTTGAAGGTTTTGATGTTGATGACTTTATAGGATGCAAGACAGGAATTTAAAATAGCAAGAAGTCACCATCACAGATAGATGTTGGCAACATTAAGGCTTGCATTGCAGTCCCCTCACAGATTCACAAAAGCTGTACCCTGTGCAAAATTTTGTGTTCAGATTAGCGTAACACTTTGTGTCAGATGAAATGATGGAGCTCTCTGTGCAGAACTTCCTAGCTCATGGGCCTTTGTTCTGTGTATCACTGAATTCCATCAGCTCCCAGTCAATGCAGTAGAAAGCTGAAGTATGCAGCACCTTACAGAAATTCTTAATTCCTGGTGGAATTGGGTCTTTTTAGTGTTGGTTTTTAGTTGGTTGGGTTGGGGTTTTTTGGTGGGTTTTTTTTTTTTTTTAATCTACTTCTTTCTTTCCCTATATATATATATATATATATATATATGGGAATCCCTGTGAGTTTGTTATTTTGTTTTGTTTTGTTTTGTTTTTTTGTTTGCTTTTGTTTTCTTTTTGTTTTTTCTTGTTGTTTTTCTTGTTTTTTGAATCTTGCTTTGAGTTTTGAAATCATACCTGTTCTTGCTTTGACTGTTTGGGTTTGACTTGGTCAGATTTCTGGTACTTTTGGCATTCCATGGACAGCCCCGGAGTCAATCACACAGCACAAGTAACAGTCAAGAGGTCCTTCTGTGCTGTGAATGGGGAAGGGCAGAAGACAACAACAAAGAGATCAAATAATCCCACTTTGCTTTCTTTCTGTCACGTCAGGCAGGTAACACCTATAAAAGGAAAAAAGATCTGTCACATTAGGTTGCCTTGTATATCTTATCCTCCATTGTGCTGTATAGTTATTTTTTAATAAACCTTGTCACTAAGCACTTCTCAACGGTTTTTTTATCTTAAATGCTGTTTTGGTAAAAGCCAGAACATTTTCTTAACCTGTTTGATAAAAAAACCCCAACCAACCGAAAAAAGCCCCTAACATCCCCAAACGCAAACCAAACAAAAAAATCCCAAACAACTCAAACAAAAAATCAGAGATTTTTTATGAAGTCAGGAATGAAATTCTTGCTCAAGAACAAGAAAGGCTAGTAGTAATAGCATAGTTGATCCAGATTCACTTGGACGTCTGTGTTCAGCAGTCTGGCTTGAGTTGGGGGGGAAACAGAAACAAACAGAAAGGGTTTGTGTACATTTCATCAATCAAAGAGAGAAATGAGCAGAGTAGAGGCATGAATCTGGGAATCCCTCAGAATATGTCTGTCTCCATTTTATTCCTGATTGGAGCTCTCTTGTTTCATATAAATAAATGCTCATGATGCTAGGAAAAGGAAGACTGATTCTAGAAGTGTGGGAAGATCCTGTGTACTTGTTTTTGGTCCACTGAAACATTCATTCGGTAGTATGAAATCAAATGGTTCCAGCACAAGTATGGAGGAGAGGTTTATTTGGTACCAAGTCAAGTTCCAGGGAGATCCCTAGGCTTTTAATTATGCTGCGTGCATTCTCTCTTTTCCTACCTCCCCTTGCCCAGCTTTTATTTAGCAAGTTTTTCTGCATCAAAAGGAGCGTGACCAGCAGGTCGAAGGAGGTGATCCTGTCCCTCTACTCGTGAGACCTCACCTGGAGTATTGTGTGCAGTTCTGGTGGCCTCAACATAAAAAGGACATGGAACTGTTGGAACAAGTCCAGAGGAGGCCAGGAGGATGATCAGGGGACTGGAGCATCTCCTGTATGAAGACAGGCTGAGAAAGTTGGGGCTGTTCAGCCTGGAGAAGA
>JBCJKH010040533.1:0-11524 GCA_039877255.1 Loriculus beryllinus | reverse complement strand
AGGTGCTTTCCTCCCTTTTGGCATTTGGAGCCATATAAGAGAATAAGATGTCTGCTATAATATATTAAAAAAGGGAATGTTCTAGACATGATGTTGTAATTAACTAGATAAACTCCTGTCAAATTAAGACAGGATTAATTAACTCCTAGATTTCTTCTTTTCATCATTCCCTCCCATAGCCCTTGTTTTTTGATCAAGTGACAAAGAACCTTGCATTTGTTTCTACATGTACTACCACGTCACTAACATCTGCTTGACAGAAGGCAACAGCGTGTCATACATCTGCACCTAAAGCCTCAGTACACCAGAGCCTTAACATAACCACATAATATACATAATACTACATACCATATGCACATACATACTCTACTCACTGTGCAATCTCAGCTACAGCACAGACATTCTGTTTCCGAGTATCTTACTTACACATATTGCATAGGATCAACTTTGAGCTTGCCTAGTTCTATGCTTAATGATTACCAACTTCAGCTAGAAAACTCATTAATTTGATCTCAGTAAACCCAACAGGACTTAAAAATCTAAGTTCTTATTATTTTTATTCTGTGATGTTCTGTAGCATTTCTATTTAAGCTTTTTCCTCACAGAAATGAAGGTGAAGTCCAAAGTTTAGCTACTTGCAATAAAGAGACAACTTACTGGAAGTCTAACCTGAAAGCACAGATATCCTTAAGAGAGAGTTTGATCTGGAGAGCTTTATATACAGACACAAGCCTTCAAGTATCCTAATAGGCCTATGTTGCACTTCACTACACAGCTGTCCACTGCATATCTATCCATAGATATCCCTATGTCACAGTGATGAAGTTTTTTAAAGAAAATAATAAATGCCAGATGGCAATGGTTTCACAAAAGGTTACAAAATTGTTACTGTCAGTATACTAACATTTTCATGAAAAAGATAAGTTTTCCTTTCTCTCTCCTACTATTCTTAAGCCTTTAGTTTCATTGCTTTTTCTTGGGGCTTGTTCAGACTGTAGAGACAAACCTGGTATTAAGTATCCAGGCAAAATAAAGACAGACTGTTTCATTAGAAACAAACAAACAAAAAAAGTGATTCCAGCACAGCTCATCAGTGTTCAAAAGCAATCATTTTAGTATACTGCCAGCTCTGCCTTTTTCTTTTCATGCTGAACTGACAACTTTTAACTCCATCCATAAAGAGGCTGACAGGTGGAGCAGCAGCTGAGCAGCTGCAGGCATTTGGCTGCCTGTAGCTTGCTGCTGGTGTCAGAGAACTCTTCGCTCTGGTGTTCATCTCTCTGGAGAGCTCAAAAGTTAGCAGCACAAAGCCAAACTTTCTCCAGTGCAACTGCACCAGTGGTGCAAAGAAGCCAAAAAGGTTAGAAGGACTTAAATCTATCCCCATTATTTCCAAAATGCATGCCTTCCTCTTGAATTAAACAGAGCAGAGGTAACTCTATTGCCTCTGAATGGTTTGACGAGAAAGCAAGCGTGTTAAAAAGCCACCTCAACCACACGTTTCACATTAAAATACAATTACTTCTTAGCCTTAGCAACCTGGTAGACAATAGCAGTTATCAGCAGTTAAACCACTTTAGAGCAGACAGCTTTTTTCAAAAGTCTGGACCAAAACTGAAGACCGTGTTTTTTCTCTAGCATGACTCTTTCACTGTTCTACCATTATCTCCCAATCTGCTAGAGAGATAAAATGTGAATCCCTGAAAGCAAGAAACAAAACCTTGAGGCAGTCCCAGTGGAAAGCAGGTACATATGATATGTGCTAAATATACGGCAACTAGCTTGTACAAGGTACATGGATGTGGAGAGCAAAAAGCAAAGGCTGCTCTCATTTCAAGCCACATTCACTGCCTTTTCTGCTATTCTGTTCATAAACTCTTACTAGAATCCTCCAGGACAGTTACCCATTCAATCATCTATGACATATACGTCTGTTCATTCTGCTTGTAAATGTGCAATGCTGACAGAAATAACTGTCACAATATTTACTTCCAAAATGAAATTTAAAACTGTGAATCCAAGAGCTGTGTTAAAACACAGTGCAATACATGATTTAGTGTGTCCTTGAACATAAAGGAAATCCTCTACACCAATCAGGGGAACATGCACAGGGCTTGCAATCGGGAAGTTCTCAGCTTCTTTCCCATTTCTGATATTCTGTATACTTTGTTGAAGGAAGACTCCAAGGATAAAAAAGTTTCAAAGCTGCAGTTTTTCCTTACTACATGCTACTGACTTGCTTAACTTCCCTAAATCCATTATGGAAGAAGGCAACTTTATATAAAAATATAGCTACTGCAGTTTGCAACCTGCCTGAATATCCACAGCCAGCAGGTATTGAACATCTACCTCCCTCCAGGAGCTGACTTTTGCTTGGTCTAGAGCTAGAGAAGGATACACCCTAGCTAACTTCTGCAAATCATCCTGTTATCCAATGTTAACAAAAATTTTAAATTTAATTTGGTTTAGCTATGTGCTCTTGTCCATTTTCACCATCTCTGCCTTATTTCCCCCATTATATTATATTTATCACATTCACACAGACCATTAGGTGACATTCAGAAGCTTTTCACCTCTGTTTCTTCATAACTTAACCTCTGCTAGCCTCAATGCAAAACAAAACAGACAGTTGTTCTGCCTGTCTTTACTCTGCCCATCTGCCAGTAAAGAGTTTGAGTATATTTGCCAATTTCAATTAAATCTGAAGGTTGAAGTTTAAGATTTAATAAGTTTAATAAGTAAATTACTACAAGGTTTATTAAACTCTGTAGCTAAAAAGAGATACCAAAACTCGCATGCACCAAAGGGAAGAAAAACTCAGTCAATTTCTTCTGTTAGCCAGATACTGCCAACTATTTCCCAAACATAGCCTCACCAAAGGGCACATGGGTAGCTTTGGAGGAGCATTGCAAGGATGAGGGTGCTCCGAGAGAAAAACTGATGGGTCTTCCCAGAGCCAGCCTCCTGGAAATCACCCACCCCTTCCAGCTATTGCATGATCCCAGAAACCCCTGCTGTCTTCCAGTTATATGGTCTGTTTACTCCACTCCTTCCTGCCTTTGAGGGTTTGCCATTTTGGAAATGTTACATCATACATGACCACAGAGTCATTCTTAACAGAATCTTATGAATCAGGTACCCGGGTAAAAGAAATAGTCATTCCAAGGAGGGCACAACACTGTGGCAGAATTAATGTAAAGCTTCTTATTTCCATCATGTCTTTGGTCACAGCCTTCACTTCTGCCAGACACTTGTGCACTGAAGAAGAAATTAGTACTTGCTACAGAACACAAAATTCTAAGGAGGAAAAAACCACTTGATGGTAAACTGCTTAGCAACCAAAATCTGACATAGGAAGTTTGTTCATATATACTTCTCCTGAAGTCAACAGAATAATCTGTACGTTTGAGCACAATGTGTTCTAATAACTATAAATCTATTCATATCTCTACACTCTCATATATAAATATATATCTATATGTAAAAAATATTTATAAATGGACTTTTTAGCTATATAAGCATTTTGTAGTCCAAATGAGCAGCCAATCACAGGGTCATGCATGACCTTGTCAGAAATGGTAGCTCCCTGCCATAAAACAGCAGCTGAAACCGCATTGCAGCCCCAACATATTTAGAAGAAAGGAGAATTGCTGCAGTGACACCCTTCCAGTATAGACAGAAAGGGGAGGCTTGTTCGTTCTGACAGCCAGTCACAGGGCTACCTGAGAACATGTGAGGTATCATAGTGCCCCAAAACCACTGGGTTTTGATTTTCTGTTGTAAGGAGATAATGTGGTAGCCAGCAGGGGCAGGGCTTCCAGCAGACAATGTGGGGAAACACCTCTCACTTCTTTTAGATACTCAGATCATTCAGGACAGTTAATACCTAAAAGGTAGAGCTGGGTGGGATACCTGAGGAACAGAAGAGGGGTAGAGTTTAGGAAGAAGAGCTCCAAGTATCACAGAGGCAAAATGCGAAAATTTTTATTCTTTCATGTTAAAACTATTGAACAGTAAGGGATTTATTTCAGCAGAAATAAGGGAGCACTTTTAACATTGTCTTACTCAGAATTATTTTATATCAAAGCATCAATTTACCATTTTCTGGTGGAATGGGACACATATTGCAAATACCTCTTTTCAGAAGCTAGAATCCAATTCCTGAAATGGATCTATCACACCTCCTTTTTTGTAACATTTCTCAGTAAATTAGGAACATGTAGTTCTGGGGAAGTCTTTTGTTACTCCAAGAAGAAGAAAAGAACTATTCTGAAAAGCAGACCAAACATTTTAACTTAACAGAAGTAACTTCTGTTTTCTTTCTCGCTAACCACTGAAGTAGGATTACTTTAACAGATTAACACGTAAAACATTAAATTCTGTGGTTTAGTGTACGTAAATTAACTTTCATTAAGCAAACTGTTTTTCTGCCTTAATCAGACAGTATCATAGAATAAATGGTTTGAAATTTAGGTGAAGTCCAAGCAATAGCTAGCTTCCAGTTGACAGAAACGTTGTAGTACAGAAACTGTAATAATTCCATTATTCATTATATTGATCCTAGAATAAATCTGTATTAGCCTTTACTAATTTGTGTACATGCACTAATGTAGTTCATACCTAGCTGTGTGATCTGTTGCCATTATCTATCTATTGAAAGAATTCTTTGTACAGTATCTTCTGCATTATATATTTAAGAGTGAGATCTGGAGTACAGCATATTTTGGTCAGCCAGAAGTCCTTTGGAACATATTCAAACGAAACCTGAAAATCTTTGAGCATGTTTTTAAATTTGATTATTTACTGAAATAACAGAAGTTATGTCAGTCGAATTTGATGCTCTATCAGGTCGTATGACACTGGAGCAGCCATTACCAGCAGTTGAAAAGGCAAGACTGCTTTCTGGTTTGAAACACTGTATTTTTAGTTATTTACTTCCTGATTATGGCTGTGAAACTACATTTCTTTTAATATACAGATACTCTTTTTCAGTGTAAAACCCTATATTCACATGGCTATCACTGAACAAAAATGTCTTTATGTGATTTTACAACTTCTGTGTTTTCTACAGATTACCTACTTATAGACATCATTGTGTTTTCCTCACTTCAAAGCCAGCCTGAAAAAATTACCCTTTGAAGACAATGGAAATTCCTTAGATTCATGTTGTACTTCAGAAAGTTTGACTTAGTGCTATGACACAGTTGAGAGTCTTTGATCAAAGAGTTTCACAATCTAAGCTTGTAAAATATTCAAACTAATCTTTTTTTTTTCTGCAGTGCATTCACTAAAATAGTCTGTGAGCAGTGTTCAAATTTCAGACTTTTTTTAAGCATCCTGTTGATTCAAACACTTTTTTTCTTTAAGAAATCATAGCTATAGCAAGCACAGAAAGATTGAAATAGAAAAATTGGAATATTATCCATATTATAAAGTTTGGCAGTAGCTAATAGTTCATTTAAGAGGTCTAAACCCTTGATTTCTATTACTCATTTTTCTGTATATCTTTTAGGAGTGGAATTTTCCATGTGCTTAGTCTTAGCTTTTGATTAAATTGATTTGGGTTTGGGAATTTTTCTATAAACGCATTTCCTATTGTGCGTATGTGCATATCACGGAAAGGTATATACAGTATTTTTCCTTAGTATCTTCCTATTACAGTACTTAAACTAGAAACTTCACCACTAACCAATTATTGAAATACTTATCCAACCAGAAAAGCAATGTGAAATTAAGAAAACATATAGAGTATTTTTAATATTTAAAAAGTCTGTAGGTAAATTTTCACCATTGGCCCAGCCAAGTAAATTGGAAAAATAATTAAATGTCTCCCAGATTAAATTAAGTTTAAGGACTAATAATAGCTGGCAGAAAATATATCTAGGACAGGAAATTGGAATAAAGCTTCTGGCCATCAAGAAATTAATTTTCAGGGCAGTTTCCAAGCTAGATAACATGAGAAAAGGAGCTAAAATGCTTTAGAATTATGCTTGGGTGGTATATAGGAAGGATTGCATAACAAAATTAGAATTACAAGAAACAAAAAAACAAACTAATTAGTCAAGCAATTACATTTATGCATTGGTTTAGCCTAACTAGGGTCACCTATAACCTCTATCAAAACATGTAGTAATAAGCAATTTTGTTCTTTTCTGTTTTCTTTATTCATTTATTTATTTATTTCAGTGGCACAACATGGCTATGGATTTTTGCTTGTATTATCTGTCCTATATTTGTTAAATATTGCTGGGGAGGATTACATGGCCTTAGCAGATTGGCACCATGTAAAACAGATGATCTGTATAATGTTATGAAACTGAATAATTACTCACTCCAACAACATCCTAGACTCAACCACTCAAGCAGATATCCCTTCCAGTCTTCTGTTCTACTGTTCTCAGCATGGTCTGCATTAAGACTTCAGACAGTGTTTTGTCTGTTGAGCAAGTTTTGATGGAGAGGGAAGTGCAGTAAGGATTAAGGGTGTTGAGAAGAGAGAGAGTAACATTGTGCCATTACAAGCTTCACAGGCAAGCCGTATCTGGAACGTTCTGTGAAAGTCCCTCATGGTCAAAGGGATTTAGTAAATCTGCAAAAATTTCAAGGGAGCAAAATCTAAGGCCTAAAAAGGCTCCTATGAAGGTTTATGATGTAATTACTTAGTCTCCAAAAACAGGGACTTTAATCAATTATCACTATTTCCTCCCATTTAAGAACTAAGGGGAAACAGATGAATCTATCAGACAGTAGTCTGAAAACAATCAAAAAGCAGTGTTTTGTCACTCAATGTATAGTTATATAGTATTTGTCATGGTTAAACCCCCACAGGCAGCTCAGCCCCCCACAGCTACTCATTTACTCCCCTGCAACAGGATAGGAAAAAGAATCGTAAGGGTAAAAGTGAGAAAACTCGTGGGTTGAAATAAAGACAGTCTAATAAAAAGAGCAAAAGCTGTGTGTAGAAGCAAAGAAAAATTCAGAATTCATTGACTGCTTCTCATCAGCAGGCAGGTAGGTGTTCCCCCAGGAAATCAGGGCTCCTGATGATTACCTGGGAAGACAAATGCCATAACTCTAAACATCCCCCCTTCCTTCTTCTTCCCCCTCTAGGTTTTATTGCTAAGCATGACACTATATGGTCTGGGGGGTTCCTTTGGTCACTTGGGGTCTGCTGTCCCAGCTGTGTCCCTTCCCAATTTCCTGCCCACCTCCAGCTTACTTGTTGGTGGGGCCATGTGGAAAGCAGAAAAGGCTTTGATGCTGATTAACATTGTTTTGGTCACAAATATAAAACAGAGCTCCATATGAGCTGCTATAAAGAAAATTAAGTCTATCTCAGCCAAAACCAGTGTGGTATAGTATGCAGGATCTATGCCACAGTATGCTGGAAATGCTAGTGTCATGGGAGCCACACCTTTAGAAGCCACCAGAGGCTTCTAAATATCTACCAACTATTTCATAGTGGCAGAAATTGCTGGAGGATGGGAGAGAACTCCAAAGAAGGATCGCATGCTTTCCCTCTTCTCTGCTGTGGACAGCCACTGTTGACCACTGCTGCAAACAGGACAGGTGAGCCCAAGTGACCTTTAGTCTGGCACGAAGTGATTACTATTTTTAGCAGACATACACACAACAAATTGCAGCCTTGCACATTGACATAATATAATAATGATCTCTGCTTAGTTCTTTTTTCCTAATAAATCCTAGCACAAATGACATCTCCATTACTGCATTTCATTACAACTCTTAGATAATTTTTCTCTTTTCCCCCAGGTAAGTTCAAAACATGGCTTAAAGCTCTCCTCATAAAGAAGTAAAATCTTTTTTTCACAGTAGGATGGCTCAAGGGACAGCTTGAGATCCAATTAAAGAAGTATATAGTTACTAATAACAAATGCTTTTATTAAGTAATGTTTCTTTTGCTTCCTGAGTTATGCCCATCAATATTATAAACTTTTATTAGAACAATCATGACTCTCTAATCCTTGAAGATAAAACAAGGTCAGAACATGGACAGTTGTAACATCTGCATGAGTTAGCACTCAGGGCTCTGGGATGTATGAATTGCTTAATGGGTTGTTAACTCAGATGTGCATTGATAATAACTGAAAGATCAACTTGTCAACATTACTTATTTGGCCACTGAACAAAGCACTATAAGAGGATGAGGGAGATAATATGAAGGTCAGAATCATTTTCTGTGGGGATTTCACTTCAGCACATGGTATTATTACTCCCTAATTGGTTATTGAGGAAAAAAAAAAAACCAAAACAAACCCAAAATAATTAAGAAACCCAGGGCGAGCCAATAGCACAGAATCATTCATGGAATACCATTGCAAGCAGAGAACCATTCTGAGCCCATGCTGCATTTAAAACTTGCTGGTGAGCCCAAGGAGTCAAAATGCACAAGATAAAATTCTGTTCAGGGCTCTGAACAGGTTCTTATTTTGGTGTCTCATATGTGTAAAACCTAATATACAATTCCTAGAGTTTCCTTGGGTTCAAGACCTACTATCCTAGTAACATCTACTAGAGAAGTCCCTATGGCCTATTTATGCAAGGAACTCTGCAACAGAATAAAGCAATGGCTGCCCGGGAGATTTTCACCAAAAATAATCTCTAGTATGCTTTGAAGGCAGGTATAGAGCAAAGAAAAAAGGTTTCGTTCAGTTTTAGTATTACAATGAAACAACTGAAATGTTTCCAGCTGCTGGGGGGTTTTTTGTGTTTGTTTTTTTGTTTTTGTGGGGGTGTTTGTTTGGTTGGCTGGTTGGTTTTGGTTTTGTTTTAATTCTTCTAAGCAGAATTTTGTTCTGAAAAAATCTTGATGAAAAGAAAATAGAAGAGGAAAGACTGTGATTCGCCAACCTTGGGGCAAAATCATCCACAAGAATCTATGAACCGAATGTGACAATGACTGAAACAAGCACAGCATTTGTGTAAAGCAGTTCAGTCTCCTGCAAGCCTTTCACTAATGTTTTATTAACAGAACATCACAATTGTTAAAGTTATAAATATCAAAACTGCATAAGTTGTACCAGGGAATACAGCTCTCAAGCATGCCCTGTAACACCCTTTTCAATAAAGCAAAAGAGAAAACTAAAGCCATTATATTACCAACCACAAAGCTTTGCCAAAAAAGAATAAGATACTCTTCAGTGTATTAATGGGTTCTGCCAGTTACCTTTAAGAACAGGAGAAAATAAGTCCCATGCCAATGTCAACAGCCTATATAAGGAGTTGTTGTACATATTCAGTTCTCTAATTGAAAAAACATATTATTTCTCCTATATTAGTGGATTTGCTTCTTTTAGTTTTGCTATAAGATACTGCAGTTCTGCTCAAGTATACTATATCAAATCTATTTGTTTGCAATAAGAAAAATTATATATCCAATGTGTCAAGAGTGATTTGTGGGCTATAACTGAGCAGGTACTAGAGGTTTCTAGGAAACCCCAGGTTATGTGGTATTGAGTTCTATGTGTTACCTTGAATCCCTGCAGCATCAGGAATGCTAAAGCAAAGCTTCTGTCCTACCATGTTGTGGGCTCAGACATATTTGAACAAATAAATCATTTTAATACACAAGAAACACAGTTGTCACCTGCTGAAATTTAGCAAGACAAAAACTGAAGCTGATGCCAGTCATTGGGAATATATAACTATTTATATTTAAAAAGATATATTTGTCAAAATAGAAAACACAGTGTGATCTGGGATCTCATTACCTACTACAGCTTAAGGAAAATAATGAAATCCTCCCCTCTAATAGGAAACAATACTTTTGTATTACAGTCAAATACTTTTGTAATACAGTCAAATCACAAGGGGTGGTTTCATCACCAAAAGTTTTGTTTTAAGGTAAGAGTAAATTATTGAGAAATTGAAAGCAAATCCTCTAAATTTCAGAAGACCACCAGGTTATTCTTGCTGAAAAGGATAAACCAAACAAAAAAACCCCACACAAACAAACAAACAAAACCCCAACAAACAGGTCAGTCTAAAGCAGTTGGCTACCCACTCTTCCATTAGCACATAGTACTGTCCTGTGGATGTTACTGCTGGATTAAAAATCATAGAATCATAGGATCAGCTAGGTTGAAAAAACCTTCAAGATTAAGTCAAGTCCAGTCGTTACCAGAGGACTGCCAAGTCCACCACTAAACCATGCCACTAAGAGCCTAATCTTCATGGTTTCTGAACACTTCCAGGGATCGTGACTCCACCACTTCCCAGGGAAACCTGTTCCAATACCTGATCACCCTTTTGGTGAAGAAATTTTTGCTCATATCGCATCTAAACCTCCTGTGGTGCAGCTTGAGGCCATTGCCTCTTGTCCTATCGCTTGTTACCTAGAAGAGACCAGCCACCTTCTCATTCCGTCTTCCTTTCAGATAGTTGCAGAGAGCATTAAGGTCCCCCCTGAGCTGAGCCTTTTCTTCTCCAGACTAAACAATATTAGTTCCCTCAGCCATTCTTCATAAGACTTGTTCTCCAGACCCTTCATCAGATTCGTTGAAGATACTCGGAGTGCTGTTCCATTAGCATTTTATTTCAGAACGAATGCCTTTTGTTGCAGATTTCTGATCATCCCTACTTACATTTATATTGTGGAGCAGTCTTACAGCACACAAATTGGATTACTTTCAGATGAAACTAAAACAGAAGTTGTGCCCCAGAGTAACATATACCTGATGCATTCAAACCAAAAACTGACATTCAGGGTGCAGCAGAGCTAATCTGAAGTAACAGAACGCCCCGCAGATGAATATGATGTGGACATTGGGTCCTCATCATCATCTGTTTTGCTCTCCAATCTGTTCCAGTTGTACTCTGTTAGCCAAAATGGAGGTACACAGACTTACCTATTTATTTTCTTATATCCTTGCATGGCCCTAAAATAATGTTGCAATAAAATATATAACAGTAAAGTGCAACCCCTGACATGTACATTTAAAGAGTTCTGCAAGGAATGCCAGTACACTGCAAATTTTTTAAAAAAGAACATTAATAATGTGATACGATAGGAAGCCTACTTCCTATTGTGCTCACTTTTGCAAATAGTGTTAATGATACCACTGGGATGACAGGTATAATATAATCACTTCTTTACAAGGCTGGAGTTGCAGTATTTTCCATACCTTAAGCATTCTAAAGTACTTTACAGACTAAGTTACAAACTAAGAAGAAGAAATTGGTTTGCTTCCATACAAAGAAAACCTAGTAAAAGATTCTTGCATACAAACACCATTTCAGTGCATGTGCTCCTGGAGGATATTGTCATCCTGCAATGCTATTATCCTATCTCAGCTTCCTTGCAGGGTTCACCAGAGATAAGAATTTTGCTTCCACTTTAAGTATTACAGTCTTGTCCCAGAGGGACAGTGTACACTTGATCAAAACTGAATTTCTTGAATAAAACTTTGGCCAACAGAGATCCTAACCCACTCACTAGCATAGAAGCCAATTTCTACAGCCCACAGGTCCCCCACTTTTGAAGAGTACAGAAAGCAATTATGTA
>JBCJKH010040532.1:0-29744 GCA_039877255.1 Loriculus beryllinus | reverse complement strand
TGGGTCATTTGTTCCAGTGCTGTGATTAGCGGCCTCTTAGACCAGGGCCACAACTCACTTACTTAAGAGCACAGCGGGTTGCCAGTGTAGCAAAAATCCCATTACCTCTGACATTCACCTTCCTATTTTGTGAGGCATAAGATTATCCTTCTTTAAGCTGGATACTGGGAAAAATCAGAATGACCAAGCTAGATGATGCTCTTTTCCCTAACAATCCCAACCTGTGAAGCAATTTTTCGTTCATTTTATTCTGGGATGGAATCTGCCTTCTTTTTAATCTTCTCTAAGTGAAAGCTGTAAAAAAACTAAACAAATTTATCTAATCTTTTTAAAAATAAACCACTGAGAGATGCAACAGCAAAGCCCCTTAATTTTCTAATAATAGTTAAAAAAGAAAATCTTATACATCTTATACATCTGCAAATGAGTAGGGATACCAAATTTGTATTCCTTCCTCTTCACATCCACTTTTCATTCATTTTTGGAAATAAATGGTGACCCAGGTAACCTGTTTCTCCTTTCTGTTTAAGCCATTTTAGGCAGGTCTGCGGAGACCTTCATTTAAACAAGTCAGGCCCAAACTAGGAATCTGTCCTAATAAGATCATAAAGAATCAGGTCCTACTTTCGTAATGGCTATTTTTTGCTTGATTTCATTACTTTATACTAGACCTCTTTAGGACAGGTGAATCTCCAGAGAACTGGAGTTTGAACAAGATCTGGACCAGCACCCAAAAATCAGATGCTTGTCCAAATTATTCTGACCTCAGAAGTATGAGTGGCATGGTGATGAGCGCGTGTTTTCTCTGGAGATTTCTTATTTCATTCTTACCCAACACAGAAAAAGTATAGGTTTTTTTGCTGCATATTGACACTTCTAGTCTGAGGTGATCTCTCTCTTTCCAGCCCTGCCCTGACAAATGCACAATTAAGAACCTCATAAAAGGTTTGATA
The DNA here is from genome assembly GCA_039877255.1 of Loriculus beryllinus. Taxonomy (NCBI): domain Eukaryota; kingdom Metazoa; phylum Chordata; class Aves; order Psittaciformes; family Psittacidae; genus Loriculus; species Loriculus beryllinus. The sequence goes on along the minus strand of JBCJKH010040532.1, from coordinate 28,791 downwards.
TTAGTTCTGTAAGTAAATGTATCCTGTGTCTCTCCTCTGCTTTTTACAGAAAACTTGGTCTTGTGGCTTGAGGGGGAAGAGTCTAATTTTACCAAAATCAGTGGAGGATCATGTTATTCCACTGTTTTGCAGTAAGTTTTTTAGTAGTTTAACTGCTTCAAAGTGCTTCATCTAGTTTTTCTTGTCCCCACAAGTTCTTATTACAGGGTGACAAAAGTGAGGATTATCACGATAAAGGACATGTTTTGGTATTTCATTATTCATTTACTGTATGTGTATTTGTGGCAAAAAAAAGTTGAGCAAACAGGAGGAGTCTGCTAAGGGGAGGTTTTTTCCATAAAATCCATTGGTCATATGCATCAATAGTAAACTCCTACGTTGTATTAACCAAAAGTAGGTCCACTCAGAAGGGGAGAAGAAAAACAGCCCCAGAAAATCTTTCAAAGGCAGATTAGCCAGTTGTATCTTGTGCAGCAGTTCTCTCTGTGAGTATATTTCACGTGGATATTGTCCCATGTGTTATATGAGCAAAGTCTAAACAGCTCTTCTGTGTAATAGACAAGGAGGAATTTAGCCAAATTATTCCTTCTATGTAGTCATTCAAGAGACTCCTCAGATTTTCTCCAAATTCATTGGTATAATGAGCATGAAGGCCTAAATTCATTCACTGAACCAGTACTTGGAAGCTGTTGCCTGCTATCCCTTTTCTGAGCAAACACTTCAACCTCAACATCCTTGTTCTGGATTCTTTCTTGCTGTTCTAATGGTTCATTACAACAATAAGCAGGTAGTGCTCTGGATTTCTGATTAATTTAAATTGCATTTATTGCACATATTTTTTTATAGTGTTCAAATGCATATATAAAAAAGAATAAAACTGAGGAGTCTATGAAATGTTATGCATTGATAAAGTCAAGTTCAGGGTAAGTGTGAATTGTGTAACTTGGTTAGATTATGAATTGATATTCATTATCTGCCATTCCTAACTATGTGAAACAGACGAAATTCAGTAGTTCTATACATTTAGGCAAGATTAAGCTATGATTTCCTGTTAATCAAGTACATTGCTATCACCTTGTAATAACAATCTTTGCTTTGAGCAGGGTACAGGGTAGAAAACATACTGCAGCTACCAAAGGAAATGTGGTAAGTGATTACCTATAATTTTTCTCTTGGGCAAGGTCCATGAATTTAAGGACTTTTTCATATTAATAAACAGAATTAACAGCCTGGAAACGGAATAGAGAAAATTTGTATCTTTCCTTTCCACTTACCTTTGCCAGTTGTTCATGAATTTCTAATAAGCTTGGTCTGCTGAGCTTATTCCCACTGACGCTGCCGGTGTTTCTATAATAATCAATTTTGGGAACTGGGTCCATTGTGTTATGGCCAAAAGTTTGTAGATAATACATTTTATTCTGAGTATCATAGGGATGTAAACTAGCTTCTGTTTTCTCCCCATTTTGAAGAAAGTTGTCATATAATTCTCTTTTTCCTGGTCTGTAACTGATTCTCAGTCTGTTATGTGCTTCATCAGTAAAAGATGTTTCTTCATAATGTGGTGGGTCAGAGCCCACATCCTCTTGGGATGTTTCATTGTTGTCATGGCTTTCATTAATTATGTTAACTTGAAACCGATTTGCATTTGGATCCAAAAATACATTTGGCGAATTATTCATTGACATCTTGAGGGATGTTGTGGGTTTAGGTCAGTGATCCGTTTACTTTTCTGTGGCTGTAGCTAGTTAGTTGCAGCTACAGCAAAGGGTTTAGTGCCGTTGCATATGGAATCTGTGCTCTTCAAGCAATGAAGTTCTGTGATATTTTTCTTTAAACCTCTAAGCAATCTTCCTAATGTTGTCCGCTGTGTTTCTGCCATAAAAAACATAAATAAAACATTTCTATTAACTTGCACAGTTAGATATGTTTTCCACCATAAGCTCTTCCCCGCCTCATCAAATATCTATGAGGCTGTAATCCTATGACTTGTTGAGTAAAAAACTAGTTGAGTCAGGGACTGAGTTTGTGGGGCTGTTTCCATCTATGCCAGATGTGCTCGACCTCTTAATCAAACTAACAGTAGTTTGGTGCAGGCTGCAAAGGAGGTGGAGGCCTAAGTTGTAAACAGGCCAAGAACTCCTCTAGGTTCAACGTGTTCTCTAAAAACCCACAAAGGAGCAGAGTAACACAGTGAACATTGATGCAGATGGGCTTGTAATAGCCTTCATGCAATTAACACATGAATTGCAGGTGGTTTTTTCACGACTTATTTATCAAGGAACAAAGAAAGTTGTGGGTACAAGGAGTCTCATCATACCTTTTCCATCGTATGTAATTCAACTACAAGTCAACCACTGTATTCCAGAAACATGGCAGCCTAAATAAGCCTTCTTTGAGCTCTTCCTGCTAGGCAGTGTGGCTGCATGGTGGTGACCTTGGCTTCAGCTGGGTTGCCTCTCAATGTTGCTCCTTGAGGCAGAGGAACCTTTTACCAATGACAGATCGGCAGTAAGTGACCGATACCTTGCATAACCTTGTAGTATGGTAACTTTTACAACACCATATTAAAATAATTTTTGCTAATACCTTTGAAAGTGATTCTTTAAGCAATCTCTAAATCACTCATTTGCAACAAATTGGCATAGTTGGCAGGATCCTAAATCCCATAAAATGGGCTTTGGATCAGATTTAAGTACATAAAATTGATTTCCAAATGTAGCATTTCTTTTAATAATGCAATATTTAATTGAAGCCAGAGAAAAAGATAAAAGATTCCTTGAAGTCCATTTACTGTTTATGTTCCACTTAAGTATTATGATACCATGCATATTTCTCTCATAATCTTGAATTAAATTTGCATGAAAAGCTTGAATCAAATATATCTGTAAAAAAATAACTACTGAAGTTCAGCTAAGTTTCAGTAGTTACAGGATGGTGACAATTTATGAACAAGCAATTAAGATACAGCAAATTGTTCATCTTTCATGTAAATAAAATTGATGAAATATGAAGTAATAAACAGAGAGCAGAAACAGATCCAAAAATAGCATTGGGCTTCCTAAATTATAATGGAAGAAATAAATGACTATGGTAAAGTAGTAATTATTGAGAAATACTAACAATAGTCCTGGGCATTGAAAAGTTCACAGAATTTTACAGTCAATTTCACATTTGTACACTCAAAAAGATGATTTGAAAAAGATCATAGCAAGTCATAGAACCACGAAGGTTGGGAGTTTAGCTAGTTGTCCTGGGTTCAGCTGGAACAGTTATTTTTCTCCTTCTTAGTTGGTGCAGTGCTGTTTTGACTTTAGTCTGAGAACAATGGTGGTAACACACTGATGTTTTAGTTGTTGCTAAGTGATGCTTACCCTGACCAAGGGCTTTTTCAGTCTTATGCTCTGCCAGTGGGGAGGGACACAGGAAGCCAGGAGGAAGCAAAGACAGGACCCGTGACCTAAACTAGCCAAAGGGGTATTCCATACCACAGCACATCATGCCCAGCATAGAAACTGGGGAGAGTCACACAGAAGGCTCAGATCGCTGCTCGGGTCAGTTGCTGGGTTATCAGTCAGCAGGTGGTGAACAACTGTATTGTGCAGCCTTTGTGTTTATTGGGGTTTTTTTTCCTTCCTTTTTAGCTTTATATTCTCTTCCCTTGTTATTTTTTTTATCATTATTATTATTGGTGGTAGCAGCAGTTGTTTGTGTTATACCTTAGTTCCTGGACTGGTCTTCTCTCAACCTGTGGGATTTACATTCTTTCGATTCTCCTCCCCATCCCTCCAGGAGCAAGGGGAGGGAGCTGTGGGGGAGCGAGTGACTGACTGGGCTTAACCCACAACAGTTCCTTGTGGGGCCCAGCGTGGGGCACGGTGCTGACTCCTCTGTAGCATGCTGGTCACCAAGTCCCTTTTGAGAGAGTTGCTCCCTCCCAGTGAGACCCCAGCCTGTACAGTGTAAGGGTTGAGTCTGATTTGCATTTGTCCTTGGGGAATGTCATGAAATTGCTGTTGGCCTGTTCTTCCAGCCTCTCTGGGTCCCTCTGAGTGGCAGCCCATAGAAAGGTGAACATACGATAGCTGTGCAATCTGTTTCTCACCTTCATTTTCCCACACAGCCACCTCAAAAAAGCAAGCAAACAAAGCCCAAAAGCAAAAGGAGTACTTACATTTAAGGCCTTTAGTAGGTTAAGTACCTTTCAGCAACTTACAAGGATGGCCTAGGTGGCTTTGAAATAAGCTATCGAAACAATGGAAATCCATACGTCTTGAAACATGCTTCTGAGCATGCTTCTAAGGAGGATAAGGGAGTATGATTGTGTAGACCTGTATAACTCAGTAGGAGTCCAGGTCTGTTCAAACTGACTAAAACAGAGCATGCTTAGATACTGAAACTCTGCAAGTGTATGTAAAACCAGAAAGTTTTAGAAACAAGAGTTATCTACATAAAGGAATATATGAACTCAAAATCTGGTTAAATAAGTCCATTAGAGGCATTTGTTTAAAATTTTGTGTTTTCACAAGAGGTTGGACTAGATGACCCCCCAGAGTTTTTTTCCAATCTGAATTTCTCAATAATTTAGTGAAACGCATTTGGCCATTTGGCACTGGATAATAAAATACTGCATCAATAGCTACACCTCAGCAATGTACATGCCCCCTACAATCACATCTCAGAATAAATTTCAACAGCTGATAATCAAATGCCCTCCATCTTCAGTATGAGATATAGCTAAAACATATTTTCTGGCTACTTCCATCAGCTACCAATAGTATTCTGCTGTCACCTCTCTGCTATGATACCAGTTTATACCCCCCTCATATTTATGTTTGTTTTCTTGCTAAATATTTTGTAAGCCTCACAGCAATATATTACATTTATTTAGTTCATTTTACTTCTGTTGGATTTGGATAATCAATATTATTTTTACTACTACTACACATTTTTGATCATAGACAGTAGTCTGCTTCCTTCAGCCTTTTAAAGTTGCAAGGAAGTATTTCATCTTCAAGCATGAAGGAGCAAAACCAAATCTGTTGTCATTAGGGTCAGTGAAAGTAGGTTTGTTTCCATCTCCATGACTGAATGAAACTCTGATTCTTTGATGACACTGGCCTTTTTGCTACTAAGTAAAATGATTCTGTAATTTCACTATTTTATTTCCATAATATGACTGTTCTGTTAGGAAAAGAAAAGTCTCTTACCTTTCTGTGGTTCTTGAAAATAATACTTTGATTTTCACCCTGTATTTCCAAAGGTATTTCAACTGTTACTTGCCATTACTTTTGTGTTTAGCGTTCTAGCATTATGCATAAATAATCAAGTTTACCTTATTCAGGATAATTTAACTTACCATCAATCCTGTGCTTTTAGGGAAGGACAATCTGCCTCTTTTATTCATGTGTATAGTGTCCCTCTCTTTGAGGTATAACAGACTCTGCCTTATTGGCCAGATTTTTCTCCTGCTTAATATACTGAATAGACCATCCAGTCCCTCTTGTTCAAAACATTTCTGGATGGTGATTTAGAGAGCCATTCTAGTTTGTTAACTATTAACCAGCAAATGTTCCTATCCATTACAATTACTGGGTTTATGGTATTGCAAAATTTCTAAGGGGGACTGAAAATACTTTAGTTATCTCCATTTCCCTCCCAGCTATGCCTCATCTTTGCACAGATAATGATCTCTCTATTTTTCAGTTCTGCGTATATAATAATGGAGATAATAAGAGTTCAGGCTTCTGCTCAAAGAATTTTATGCAGAAGAGATTCCAGAGAATTCAGTGGATCAGTCATTGGTGGGTCACCTTGTCCTACGTGCGGTTTTAAACCATTTGCACCTAACCCTGTGTGAGGTTTTACTCTGTAGATTTAAGGGAAACCTTTGAAAAAGTATGTTTTGTGTATTCCTACTGGGAAGGCTGATTCCCTTGTCTTTTGGGGGTGCAGAGGAGGATGGGCAGGAAATGATAAAGCTTTCTATTCATAAGAGAATTTGATAATTGCTTCCAGCAACAGACTGGGTTAAGAGCAAAAGTAGTACAGCAGTATTGGGGTTCTTTGGGTATGTTTGCTGTGTAGTTTAGAGATAACCAAACTATATTTAACCCAGATAACATAAATACCTTCAGGACTCTAACCTGACAGCACAGAGCCCGGCTGTGCTGATTAGGTGCATGGAAAAAGAATGGCAGTGTCAGGTCTCTGTAGTGGATGATCCTATCCAGCATTAACAGGTCACATGAATCAGTGTACTGATACCTACCTTTGATGTTGCAGTTAGATTAACTAAGATAAATGTAACATACTGAATCTCTGAAGGTCTGGCATTTTTTCTTACGCAGAATCTGAAACAGCTTAAAAGCTCTTACATTCACAAAATTGTTTTATAATTCAAATGGACCAGTGTAGATTAGTGTTGGCTGTTCCTCTCTCATATTCTTCAGACAGGAGATTCATGTCCTTCCCTGTACAATCAAGTATTTCATGTTCCAAATGGCAATTGAGGTCTTCTATTCCACTGTCTGCCTCTGCCTAGTATCTGCCTAGTATATAGGTCAAAAGGGACAATATGTATTTTTCAGAATGCAAAAGAAACCAATTGCTTTAACTGATCTTGTCTTTCCTCCTCATTGCAAACAGAGTTGTTTAGCAAAAGTGACTGCTTAAAATTCTAATGCCACCCTTCTTAAAATCTGAATTGAATTTGTGTCAAGTACTGTCAGACTTGCTAAACAGCTGTGTATGTGAGGGTGACCTTGAATATCCAGGTTTGAGTCTCTGCTTTCACTATTAGTTCTTCTGCCTTGATAGAAGCTCCTAAAACTGATTCTTCAGTCTGACAGTCCAGATCATACCCTGTGCACAGTTACAGGAGCATAAATAGAAGAACCAACTGTGGTGAGAGGCTGGAGAGTACAGAGATCTTCAGTCAGCTCTAGACCCCTGCCCCTATCGGGGCTACAGGTGGGTGTTCAGCATGACTCTCTCTGCTTTGGCCTTGCCAAGCTAGTGCAGTTACTACTGGGAGCTGTAAACCAGACAGGTTAAGCTTGAGTTTCAACTGAATCTTCTTCCATAACCAAGTGGAGTAAAAAAGTGCCATGCTTTGACCAATTCAGACTGTAAGAATTTACCTAACATTCCCTTTTTCTCTTTCACCACTGTAGTGGTGTTGGTTCAGAATGGAGGTCTAAGCAGGTAATATATTTTGTATTGCAGAATATTTGTAGAATCAAAAACTTCATTGATGATGTTTGTTTCCCTTCCACTAATTTCTTTTGCTTTCTGTTGCCGTAGAGTAGGAGAAGGGAGACCTATCAAAAAATACTCTCATACTTGCTGTTTGCAGAGGATCACATCAAGTTTCATACAGGAGAAGCAATGTACACTTTCCTTATAAACAGTCACTAGTACAGCACCTGCTCTTGGAAGGTGAGAGGTGAGTTAGTTGATGTGATCTTTAGCTTTCCCATTAGTTCCTTGTTGTTTGTAGTGCATAGAACAGCCCTTGTTCCTTTCATCCCAGCAACATGGATGCACACCTCTTGCAAGCACCTCCTCTGAGCCACAGCCAGTTGTTGTCCTCCACTTTTATATTCTCAGTATACAAGGACAGCCTGTGAACTTCAGAAAATTGTGTCAGATGAGATGGGGAAGGAATTACATTCGTAAATGTCTTTTATCCTTCACCTTTCACAGCTGATCATGAGACTCAGTAGAAAAGAGATCCTCCTCTGAAGAGGCAGGTATCATTTGATTCTGAAAATACTTTTTGACCATGGTAACTTTCTAGTGAATTGTTTATTGTAGTATATATTTGCTGTTAACCATTTCTTATCTATTCTTTAACTGTTACTCAAACAAAAGCAACATGCAGTGCCTTTTGAGTCTGCAACAAATATTTATTTAACAAAATGGATGGCACCAACATATCTCCAAAACGCAGGTATGTATAACAAATGTAACAACAGTTGGTTTCCAAAATGAAATTAACATCAAATATAAGGCAGGATATCCTGTGAGTTTCATGCAAGCGCATAATCAAATGTTCCTTTATCCAACCCCTCAACTTCATCTTCCCATGTAGATGAAGGCATACTGCTGTAGGGGTCTAACAGAATTTTGAAGCATCTGATAATTAGAAGTCCCAAGAAAACACACAAGATCCCCACAAAGGCAAAGCCAGTTTTTTGTTCTAAAGTCAGAGAGAAGGCAGACATTTCGTTGACACTCATGCTGGCTGAACTGTTACTGCAGTAATTACTGCTCATCGTTGGGCATCACATCCTGGTGACTCTGTGGGATATTCACCTTTATTGCTTCTTTGCCTGCATAAAAAAGTAGAATAATTTTAGTTAGATTTGAATGTGGTGTGTATATCTGATCTGTAGCATATGAACATTTGGAAATAAAAAGTAGTTTGGATTTTAGTAATGTCCTGTTGCTTTTTCACGTTTAAATTAATGTGAATTAATTTAATGTAAATTCATGTGAATTAAATTAACTTTCAGCCTCTACACACCATCCACTTACTGGCCTCTCTTATGAGACAGCAAACTCACAGCTTTCTGGCTGTCTGTTTCCTCAAAATGGAGCCATTTCAGTACATGGCTGTTTCAAACAGCATTCTGTCAGATTTGGGCAAAAACCTACAAATTCTGATTTGGCAATACTCACCAAGGTCTCCACCTTTGAGAAATTCTGAAATGGCTTTACACCTCAGTCCTTAAACTAGTTAAACTTGCATTGACCTCAAAGGGAATTTCAGCCAAATAATGCGGTCTTTGCTTATGTAATTTAGCTTACAAAGCTAAATAAATAGATCCAGCTTGTAAAACAATACGTTGTGTGTGCAATTTTAGTGGTCTTGGGCTCCATTTTCAGAAAAAAGCTGTGTGCATTTTGAGCTTGTAAGAAAGTGAGCATACTGGTAAAATTGCTCCTTCACCTTCCTCTATGTATGTCCGCTTTTGTGTATGAGGAAAACTTGGTGGGAAAAGAGATAATGGAAGGGATTTCCCTTCCCCTAAATCTTGTTCTCATTTGTTTCTTCTGCTTGGTCTTCCCCATTAAACACATCCATATCTTGCCATTTTTACAGGCATAGTAAACACATGCTCTTCATGAACCTCTGGAGACTGACCTTGTGTATTGTGGAGGCAAGATGTCCACCCTGCCAATGTCACCAGGAGAGCTGTGTATGTTTCCAGCCAGGAGACTTTTATTTTTGTCTTTTTAAGGAGACCTCACATATAGATTTTAGTTGGGGTGGGAGTAATTTTGATTTCAGGTTTTCTATCAGATATTGAAATCACATGTTTATTGTGTCTCTATAGACAGGAGGAGAATTGGGAGGACTGGGACATCAGAAGTGCCAAAGGACAAAGGCATTTTTATTCTAAGGCTGGAGCTTGGGGATTTTGGCTGTTAACACCTATTTAACAAACGTGCCTCAGGGGGAAATTCTTTCTGTTAACAATTCAACCGTCTTTCCCCCAGGGAATTCCCAGTATCCGTTTATTTCTTGGCGGAGTAATTAGGCCAGTCAGAGCTCTGTGCTGCCATGGCTACACTGCTTCAGGTACCTGCATTGCCACTCAGTTTAAAGGGAGTTCCAGTGTCTCTACTCTGTACTGTAGTAGTAGCTGAAATTAGCTATATCCTGAGACAGCCTACAATTAAGAGCAACAGAAAAAGTAAGAATAGGATTTGGTATTTGTAAAACACAGAAATGGACAGAACTTTTATCCCATTTGGTGTCTCTTTTCTCACTTCAGAATTTGTGGGATTTCTGAATTTTATCCTAAATAATGAACATTTTAAAACAAGTATTAAAAGGGCAAGACAAGTCTCTTCTTGCAATAACCCTCATTATATAAGGTATTAAATAATACGGTTTCCTATCTTTACACATTTACTACATTCCATTCTTTACACATTTACTACAGCATAAAACCCAATGTTCTGTTTATTCTATAGAGCTTTGTATGAGATCCTTTGTTTTTCTCTTGCTGTTGTAAGTCCTGTTAAGTTGGAGGAAAGACACATATATAGCCTATGGGAATTAGAAGTAATGTCAAAAACAATCAGAATTTACTATTTGAAAACATATCACAGATCAAGCCCACCTGCTGTACAGATTTGTATTGGGCATACTTAGTGTTTCTTTTAAGTTTGACCTTCTGTAGGAAACAAAGAAATCACAGAAGGTTCAATAGCACAAATTTATGTCACAAATCAGTTGATTTGAACAAGAGCCAGTTAAGGGGAAAAAATACTTTCCAAAAGTCCTAGACACTGGGTTGTAAAAGTTTAATTAAAAGCTTATAAGGGAAAATAATATTTAGACATTACCTGGGGAAGCCAGACCGAAAAAACCTCCAGTTGCTATCTTGAAAGACAGAGAAATCTTAGGGACAGGCTGGCCATAGAGAACCCCACATCTGAGCCGAGTCCAGAGAAATATGTATGTGTTTGAGGTGACATTTCTTCACCATCATATTTCAAGATTATGACTTCCAGTCTTACTACTCTTGCAGGTTACACACTGGGATTAATGGAATTTGCTTGTACATGATGTGCTTGTCAGGAGATGTTATGGGACAGATCTCTGAGCAAAGCTTGACTGATGCTGAAAGATGGACTAGTAAGAAATAGATGTGTTAGTCTTATCTGGCAAGAGTTTGGTTAAAAGAGCTGCACCAGAAACTAGTGGCCACTTTGCTGGGGGTGGATGGGATTGGTCCTGGGAAACTCTGATATACAGCTTTGTGTTCTTCTCTTCCTTGTCCTGAATGTCAGAAATTGTAATTAAAGCCTTAAAGTTTACAAAACTTTTTGCTCTAATTACTGTGGTACCAGGACTGACCTTGAGTGCCTTTTTATTGTTTTCACATTTCAGTGCTGCATGCAGGTTTGATGTCCTCTCCCAGTTAGTCAGATATCCTTCCATTTGCTGCAATGTGTGTGTCAAGTTGTGAGTCAGAAGACTCTGAATACTAACTAACATGGCCTGGATCCAGAAATCCTTGAGGATAACCTTTAGGGCAGTATGATGAGGACAGGCATTATATCAGTTAGAATCTGCAGAGTCATTTTGTAGGTACTGGCCTCAGACTAATCTCTCTTGATGTTTTTTATAGGTCAGACTCTAGTCATCCTTTGATTCATTGCCCATATAAAAACACTGGCATAAAGAAAGGCTCATTAACATGCTGCTGTGAAATGAAAGGCCTTTGGAGACCCTTGTGAGGCCAGAAGTAACAATCTAAGTCCTAGGGAAAATGGGAATGAAGAAAATATCTTAGCACACAGACCACTGAGGTAAGGAGAATGGAGATATGAGCTAGGGTGGTGGCTGCACCTATGGAGGGTGAAGGGGAGCACCATGGCCACTAAATACTGTGAGGCAGATAGAAGAAAAATGATGAAATCTTTATTCTAGCAGCATCACCAGCCCAACTCTGCCAGTGTGTGTTTGGTGCGAATTGAAGATCCCAGCCCCAGCTCTTTGGTGGTTTGAGTGTCACTTTTTTCAGACCTAGCTTTCACCCTCATGTTTTCAGAGATACTGAGATCAAGAAAGTATCCAGTAAGTGTTAAAGAAGGACTTCCTCAGTGATCTTTCTTGTATTTTGGGTTTCCTTCCCTCACAGAACCCACCATGGAGTTTTTTGTAATGGCTCAGTACTGGAAATGAGTACCTTAAACGTCTGCTCGAGCTGGGAGCGTTCATCCTCTTGGCATGATTAAGCCTCAGGTGCCTGAAAGCTCACTTCATAAACGATAGCGTGCAACAAAATGGACCAAATCAGTTGCCATCTGTTCTCCCCTTGGATGTCTGCAGCCCAGCTGCTGGTGCATGGTCATCCTGAAGGTACTTGAAATAGCTTCAGTCCCAGGCTTGTGTGTGAGTGACAGCAAACCTGACTTAAAAGGTGTTGGTGTGGTTAGGCACATAAACAGGCATCCTCTGAGAGTTTCAGAAGCACCTCGTTTGTTCTTAACAATCTGGTCAAGGAAAGTGAACTGTATTCCAGGACTGTTGTTACAGGAATTGGGCACAGGAGGTGAAAGGGTTAGACAATGGAGAAGAGGTAATGAAATAGAAATCAGCGTGAATTTGGAATTCTCCTAAGGGTCTGAGCTGAGTTAATAAAATATGGCTAGAAGTCCTGCAAAGCCAGCTGTTACCACACAGCCAATGCTCAGGTTTACACTGCTTGCCTGTATTCTCTAAATTGCTAGGGAGAAGACTATTTCTTCAGGGTAAGATTTCCTAGAAAACATACAGAAAGGTATAAGATAGGAAGGCCAGGGCATGGATGTCTGGCAAATGAAGGCATGGTGAACTGTTCTGCATGGAGAGCAAATCGCCACAGAAACAGGCAGTATTTGTGTGGCATGGTGGCTCAAGGTGCAAGCAACACTTTTTCTCATAAACAGCATTCCCCTGCAACGCAGCAGCCAGACAGTGACAGTTCCAGCCTTCAGACAAGCAATGCATTGCAGAAATGAGACTGTATCCTCCGTAAAAGCACAAGCCTGGAGTCTCCAGCTACAAGAGCTCCTGTGCTGTGAATTCATGTTTGTGGTCTAGGTTTAGATAATACAGAGAGGCAGGAGAATGAAACGTTCGTTCACTCGCATCACGCTTAACTTGTGAACGTGGACCAGCGGTGCCTGCTTCCCCGGGGATGGAGCCTGCGGGAGGCTGAGCGCCTGCAAGGCAATTGTTGCTGTGGGCTCTCACGCACCGCCTCGCTCCCGCCGGCCCGGCTCCCCCGGGAGAGCACATTCCTGCCTTCACCCCGCCGCCCCCAGCGCTGCCCCCGCGGGTGCGGGCCGGGCGGTGCCGCAAGGTCAGACCCGCCGCCCCCCGCCCCGCGCCGCCCGCGCTACCAACCCGTGTCCTCCGCGCCCGCGCTGCTGCCCATGGTGGCGGTGCGCGGAGCTCCCCGCGGCTCCGGGCCCGGTTCGCCGGCGGTCGGGAGCCCAGGCTGAGATCCCCGACGGTCCGGCCGGGCTCCCCGCGCTCCGACCCCGCCGGGAGATGCTCAAGCCGCCCTAAAAAATTCGACACTGCCGCTCCTGCTCCTCCCCGCCCGCCCCCTTTCACCGCTGTTCAGCCGCGCTCCTCTCCAACCCGCCTGTGCGCGGATTAAACCGGGGAGCGTGGAAACTTCCTACAAAACACTACGTGCGGCGCATCGGTAAGGGCCCGGCCGGCTGCGGGAGCAGCCCTCCTCCTCCCCCCGGGCCGGGCAGCGCGGGCTCGGAGGCTGCGTGGTGCCCGCAGGATGGCTCCCGCCCGGCCGGAGCCCCAAGCCCGCCGCCGGTGCGGAGCGGGACCTGTAGAGCCGCGCTGGGTGCGTGTCGCCCTGCAGCGGTCACCGCGCCATCAGCGAGCGGGGTCTGCACGGAGGAGACGGGCTGCTCTGTGGGGTGAGCTGAACGCCTCCGAGCCTGCACCTGCAGCGTGGCCTCGGGTCCTCCCAGGAGCTTGAACAGTAATAATGTTGGAGCATTGAGCATACGGTGACGTGCGGCTGGGAGCCGGCTGGTGCGGAATTCAGACCTCGCTTTATACCTTTCATTAGCTATGCTTAGCTGATGCTGGTTGTATACTAGTGGGGCTTCCATTTGCCACAACAGCAGGTGTTTAAGGTGGATAAGGCAAAGGGATTTGTTTTCCCAAAGCGAGATCTGTATGTCACACTAACATACAGCAAATCTGTTTTAAATGATAGTGATTCCGTATTTGTATGCCACCCTGGTGAATACAGCCCTGCAGGGATGCGCATGGGGCAGTGGAACAGGACTGTATCATTGTGCCATGCATCATGAGGTTTTTGAGGCAACTGTAGAGTTACTAGCAGAATTTGTTCTGTAGAAAATAATTTAAAAGCTCCACATGTTTCTTGCTAAATGCGATAACGCTGGGGTAGGTTAAAGCTTTTTCTTCCTAATATGAACTGGGAAATGGGGTTTGCATTGGCTGACATTTTAATGCCCGATTCTTCTGCTGTCTGCAGTGGGCTTCTCAGCACTGGGTAGTCTCCATAAAAAGCCTTCTCCTGCTAGTAGAAATAATGGTTAAACTGATGGTTAACTATGCACTCACTAAAGGTTATTAGTTTGATCTTCTAATTTTGCAGCATCAGTCATAAACAATGTCTGGTGCTGAAATTGTAAGTCAAGCTAATTTTGAAGTGCCTCTCATATTTAAAGATCTATGAAGACTTTATAAATAGCTTGTTTTAAATAGTGTGAGATTGTGCTTTCAGAATATGTATCTAAGGAGCTCCGTTTTTCCCTTTTTTGGCCCTGACCCTGATTCACCTGGGGACCACATGAAGGTCTCTCGGTGGAGGGAAACAGCTATGGTTTGGGATTTGGAGATTAGCAAACACACAAAGGCTCAGAATTTCACAGTACCCCCTCATCCTAGCACCACTGTTTGGGAGAGTGACATAAACCCAGGCTTTCTGGATAGTTACTGACCATTGCTGTACTTGGAAAACCTTACTGAAAGTGGGTCTTGGGAGTAGCCAGGACTACTATGTTTGCTCTGGCTAGGAATGAGGGGCAGTATTGACAGTAGAAATACATAACCTCTGAGTGGATGCATCTTACCTCTTCTGTCAGATTTTGGGTATGGACAGTGGGTCTTTCATTATAATTTTTCCTGGAACAGGTTTGGTTATCTTTCTCCCCATAGTTATATTATCCTTTTCTCTTGTTATTCCCGTAGGATTGAATGTTAAAGAGATTCCTTTTTTTAACTGTGAAATAATTGCCTCTCTTGTATTATGGCATAGCAGAGGTTGGTGAAATCTTGATTATTCCTAGGAATCTGACACTCATGTGCTTTGTTAAAGACTTGACTTTTTTTTTTCATGTGTTGGAGATCTACTTTTCATGGAAGTGAGTGGAAAGAAACTGGCAGCCAGCAACAGGGAATAAGTCTCCTCCTTCAGCTACCAGTTGTCAGCAGACAAGTAGCACCATTTGATTCTGTTCAAGATGTTATATTTTAAAATGGAAAAGGGATGGAATGGCTTAATCTTTTCTTGTATTTCATTGCTTTTTCACTCGAAAGTCAAGTTTTACTCTTGCACAGGAACAGTGATTTTTTGTAAGACAAATGCAATAGCAGTGTATATGAAACTGTTCTGGATACATGGACAAATGATGCATTCACTACTCTTCACTTTCCATTTCTTTATCAGGCTCCATCTTCCTTGTGTTCAGTGGAACAACAACTATTACTTCCACTTCAGTCATATTTGCTATGGATTTCATCCTTATTTTAAGGAGTGTTGTGTTTCCACAAAGGAGAGCCCTTGAACAAAAATAGAGATTTTATAATTATCTAGTAATTTGGTTCATTGACCTTGCAAATTCAACTGGCCTAGTTTAAGGTTGGGCAAGACACTTAAGCCAAGTGGGTGCCAGGGTGCCAGGCAATAGGGAAATCTTAGGGATATTAGCTAGGGAATACTTTTTCATGGTTAAGCACCATCTGAGTGGTGTAAGTATCAAGGAAATGTAACTATTTTGAGAGATAAGTAACCTGCTTTTCAGTTTAGCTTTAAGCAGCTCTTTGGGTGTTCCTTCACAAGCAAACAAACTGTTCCTTCAGTTGTTAGAAATTCAAAGTGGGTTGACAAGGGTAGAGTCAATGAAGAACATTGTGTACAGAAGAAACAGATCAAGTTGACCCCCCCCTCCCCCAACAAATTTAAGCAAGTCAAAGCAAGTTTATGAGAATATGCATCTTCAGAAGGCAATAGTTTATGGAGGAGATAAAAGCAGTAACAGAGGTCACAGTGAAAGAGGGAGGATTATATATTAATTTATGTATAGATAAGAGTTGCAAGTGGGAATTACTTAATGTAATTTAGTTCAGGGTATTTAACATCTTAAGAAGGATAAAGACCTCTGTTGTAGCATGGTGGGGTTTTTTTCCGTAGTCTTAAAAGATCTGAATCTCTCTTTGTGATTGTCCAAAGACCATGCTTTTATTAGGTACTGACTTCACCAGCTTAAACATATGGCTGTGTACAGTCCTGGGGAGTCCATAGGGTACTCCTCTGGTGACTGCCAGGAATGCAGTCAGAAAAACAGGTTCTACAGAGCACTCTCCCCATGTTAAATATCTGAATAGGCCCACTCGTCAAATAGAAAAAGCTTAGGGATTCATAACTGAAGAATGCTGAGAATCATGGCTTTTAAGTTCAGCACCCATGAGTGTCAGTGTTGGGGAAGGTGGAAGAGTGGGAGCATACAGTGAAAACCAACAGTGCCACCTGGTGTGAGTGGGACAGGAGAGTTGGTCCATGAGGGGGGCAAATGTCCCCAGGTGTGCCCCCAGCTCCTCCACTTCAAGGTTGGGGCATGCCCATGGCCAGAGGACAAAAGGCTTTTAAGGCCTTAGGATGGATGGATTCTCTTTAGAGATTCAGGAGGGAGGTGTTCACTGCCTTGTTGTGAAGGGGGAGGTGGTGGGTATTTTAGGGGCACTCAGCCTGTGGGTAGGACCACGTGTGTTATGGAAGGAAAGACCAAAATGCAACTGGGTTGCTCTGGTTTTTTTTGGTAACTTCAGCAGATAGAGTAATGATATGGAGGAGGAGAGGGTAATGTGATTTATAAAACATAGGACCTGTAAAAGTGCTCCCAAAAGGCTGGTGTTGTGCAGCCTTTTAGGGGTTTTAGGCTTTTAAGCTTTGGTTAAGGGTTGCAGAACACTGCAAAAAAAAGAAAAAAAAAAAAAAAAGATGAGATTTAGGGAGATTTAAGCCTTCAGTGGGGGAAAAGGTCCCTGCAGGTCAAGTGGAGCAGGTCTCCTGTGTGATGGATCCCATGCTGAGTGGGTATAGGATGCTGCACAGTTTTTCTGGTTATACACATACACCACACGGAAGAAAAGCCTCAACACAGTTTCATTGCTGTAGCAATGCTGTAGCAGGTGTCTGCACAATCTGGGGTGGGCTGAGCCAGTTCATGACTTACTCAGTATAGGGGAGGGAGGGCAGGACAGACAGAGCAGGAAACTGGAAAGGTGTCAAGCCCACTTGGGAGCGATGGAAGATGGAAGAAGCTATCGGCGCCGCAGCAGCAGGTGCGAAGGCTCTGGTGTGAGGTGGCTGAGCTCTGCTGCAGTGAGACTGGGAGATGCCTGGTGCCAGGCAGGCTGCTGCACCTGGTAGCCTGCCCTTTTGAAGTGTAAAATGGTTTGTTTTCCAAAGTTAAAAAACAAAACAATTTCTTAGACTGGAAATAAAATGTTTAATTGTGAAGAGAGTGTTTGGGGAAGATAGTGTTTGCTTTACTACAGGTCCAGTATGGCTGTGTAAAAGGGAGCCAGTTGCAGAGTAGGGTTAATTTGCTTGTAGCACAAAGTAAATCAGTGTAGGTTGGGAGCAGCCTTAGGCAGTGCAGACTGGTTTGGAAATACCTGTGGCTGTGCAAAAAGCAATCTTTAAATGAGCTGCAAAAGTCAAATGATTTACAAAGCAAATATGTTAAAGCAACCCTTCTCCAGCTGCACTTTCTGGAGAAAGGACAGGATCTAGAAAATGCTGAGCACATTTAGGTACCATTGCAAACTAAACAAGAAAAAATACGTGCAACACATTCACCATGCAGGCACTGTCCAGGTGAGAACAATGTCTGACTGAAAAGTCATTTACCAAAAAAAGTCAATGGATTTAACACATGAGGCTCAGAAATCACATCCTCTCAAGTTCTGTACAAACTGACTTTCAAGAAGATAGAACTTCTTCACAAGTCCCACCTGATGTAAGTGTTGATGAACTGCTTTTGATCATGACTTAACTGGAACCAAAATTAAGACTGATACTGAGATGAACCAAAACCCAGTAAAAGCATGGTGATGCATATTTGGTCATTAGCAAGCTGAGAGCAATGACTTGTCAGTGAAGACTTGAGACTTCTAATTTTCTGTATGGGAGACAATGCTGGTACTTAGAACATATGTAATTATTTTAGCTCAGTAACTACTACTTGTACAAGAGACTACAAGAGACTTCCAAGAGTAGCTCCTTTACAGTTGCTTATATTTACATATATATGCCAGAACACTTATAATATTCCATTATTCTCAACTCCCTGTGTGAATTAGTGCTGCCAACTCTCTGCTTGCCAAAAATATACAGCCATAATGTCATATACTCTACCCATAACCGAGAAACACTATTTACATTAAAGGACAATGAAAGGAATTTATTAGGACAGTAGATCAAGAACGCTTTTAACTGTTCTGTACTAAATGAAGGATCCCCTTTTAACAGGGACATTCCTCAGAGACCACATCTGTCTCCTTTAAGGACATGAGCAGAGGTGGAAGAGATGTTGGATGCCTATATATCAAGAGATAATTTTCAAATATTCTCAGGAGGGATCGGTGGTGTGTAACAGAAGGAGACTTCCTCAGCACAAACACAAGCATAGAGAGGTATGCTTTTTCCTTTTTTCCACTTACTATGCCATGGAGATTTTTTTTATTATTATTATTTCAGTCATTTTGTACACAGGAATCCTCCTAGGGAAAAGCTTAAACTTCTTTCAACACAGTTCTGAATACCAAAGAAATCCCACTTTTTAATCCCAATTCACCCATCAGCTCTCTAAAACAACTCTTTGTGGTATTGTTCTCCCATTTTTTTATTGTTCTTTGAAGACAGATACACTGAGTGATTATGTGTGTGACTTCTGGAAAAGGATCAAGACTGATAAAAATCCTGACACAGGCAACCAAGGGAAACAAAATGCTAAATAGGAGTTGTGGTGCGAGGGGGACAGAGCAGAGCTAGTAGCACTCCTGCAGGCTTTATCCTAAACTATGTCCTTATGCAACGCTAACACAGAACACCTCTAAATTTATAGATTTGTCACTGTATGTCTTGTACAGTTACCAGTATTTATTACAAAGCATACTGAGTGACAACTAATTTTACTGATACAAACCTGTGTGTATGCTGGGCTGTGGTGGGTTGACCTTGGCTGGACCAGTTGCCCGCCAAGCCACTTTATCACTCTCTTCATCAGGATGGGAGGGGTAGAAAATAAGATGGAAAAAACTCATGGGTCAAGATAAATGCAGTTTAACAAAGCAAAAGCAAAGTTTGCACGTGGAAGCAAAGAAAAACAAGGAGATTCATTCTCAACTTCCCACCAGCAGGTGATGCCTGGCCACTTCCCGGGAAGCAGTGCTTTAGTTTGTGTAGCAGTCGCTCTGAAAGACAAACTGTAGTAACAAACATGTTTCCTTCCTTAGCTTTTATTGCTGAGCAGACATCATATGGGAATATCCCTTTGGTCAGTTGGGGTCATCTGTCCTGGCTATGTCCCCTCCCAAGATCTTTTCCACCCCGAGCCCACTGGTGAGTGGGATATTGGAGTGACAGCCTTGGTGCTGTGGAGCATTGTTCAGCAGTAGCCAAATGCTACTTATCAACATCTTATCAACATCTTTCTAGATACCAATACAAAGCACAGCACTATGAGGACTGCTAGGGGTAAAATTAACTCTGTCTCAGCCTCTCAATACATGCACCAAAAAGACATACAAACTTGAGAAGGCAGCAGCTGAAATAGCCAGTAGATTATTTGGAACAAGTAGGCAAAACCGTGTGTAAGAAAGTCAATAATTCTTCCTGTTACTAGCATCCATGGGCATAGGAATTCAGCATCAGCTGCTTGGTGACATTATACTGGATTAGGGAGTATAGGATTCCAACACTTGAGATGCCCTGTGCAAAACACAGTGGAGCAGAGGTCTGGTAATGGGTTTACTAACCTAAACATGCAAATTACTTTCATCCTGGAGAAGTGAGAGCTATAAAATGTAATGGCAGCAACTTCAAGTAAACATTAACCATTTCAGTGATGATGATTATCACAAATACCAAGTTATTTGTCTAATTATGGTTAATGTGTGAACAGAAATGCCTTCCTACCTTCATCTGGGATGTAAGTTACTAGGTTTTTAGGGAGTTTCAAAGTGTCATTGATCTTCCTCAAAAATCTCAGGTGTTACCCATAGCTGGTGTGACAGTCATGAGGATAAAGAGTCCCAGCAGCTCATAAGGAGTTAACTTCCAAACCCTGTATTTGTCCAGGTCAGTGACTCTTAACTCTGTCTTGCAGAAAGACAGAGGTGTGGAGCCTCTGTTGCTCTATTAATAAAAACTGCTCAGTTTTTACTAACATTCAGTTACGGTTTTCTTAAAATTAGTGCGTGGATTCCTGTGGGTCAGCAACGAGAAGCCACTGATCTAAAGTCACTGCAGGGGATTGAATGGTTTTCCTTATATCATAGATGTTGATACACCATTTGGTGACCCCTTTAGAAATACTTTGGTACCTGTGGTTACTGAAGTGATTAAACTTTGTCCAAATGACAGATGTATTTTTCTTTTAAACCTTTCTCCCCCCACTAGTGACAGAGAAATCAGGATTGCGGAAGCCAAGGGAGGCTGAGAGGACTAAGTCACAGGTTCTACATCACAAATACATCTTCCAGGATGAGTGAGAGAGAACGCAAAATGTTGAGTGTGTGTGGCATGGACCTATGTGATTTTGAACTTTTACAGCAGAATTGCTATCCATATTTAAAGCTATTTATATTTCATTGTTGATTATAATTAAAAATAAAACAAATGTTCCAGTGCTCTAACTGTAACTGAACTTGCAACTTAACCTGCCCCGTGGTTTTGTATGTTTTTAAATAATCAGACATCTGCAGTGGGAGTATTTTAGCCAATACCAGGAGAGTGTACCAGCACCCCAAGCAGGCTGGGTATAAGGATGTATTTGGTCTGTGAGCTGTCTCAACACAGGGTTATTTTGGGTCCACCTTCAGGATTTGGGAGCTTTCCTGTCCTCGTGAATGTGGGGACCTTCTTGATGGTACTGAAATGCTTGGGAAAAGACCATATAACATCTTATAGGCAGAAGGAGTACTTTACTTGTTACTACACTGATTTTTGAAGGAAGAAGACTATAAACATAGGAAAAATACAAGGCAAATTTAAAGTTATCATTACTTCAATTCACTGACTATTCTTAGCACAAAGTTTGAACAGTAAATTATAGTCCATTTTCTGAGGTAGAGTAGAAGCAGTACCATTCCGAAGTGCTTCCTTTGGAATGCAGATGGTCCCCAGGCAACAGATGCCATGCTCTTCAACTAAAGTAAGGGCTAAGCAGCCATTTGCGGGGCTGACGGCCGTAGGTTATTTAATGTTATCACCCCATGACTTCGCAGTATTTGTGAGCTTTATGAAACTGGTTTCTGTGAGGTATCTGTGCTCCCCAACCAGCCGCTTGCCTTGGGCCCCATCGGCCTGTAGTTGCTCCTGTTGGGGGTTGCTGGGTACCTCGAGAAGAGGCCGGTTTCAAGTTAGGGGTTTTTCACGTGGCAGGTAATGGCATTTAGGGGATCGGGGTTGGGAATTACTGAATCGCCGCACAGCACCACCTCAGCCCGGCTCGGGCTGCGGCCGGGGTCTGGGCCGGCCATTGCGGCTGCAGGCCTGGCAGCCCACCGGCGTCTCCATGGCAACCCGTAAAGCCGCCTAGCGCGTCCCCTCCCTCCTCCTCCGCCGCAAGTCCCGTTCTCGCGAGACTTAGCCCGGCCCGGCGCGGCGAGGCCGAGGCGCTCCGGGCCCTTTTCAAACCCAGCGGTAGCGGGGTTTCGGCCCGGCCACGAAATGGCGGAGAACGACAAGCTTGAGGCTGCGGCCGCTGCGCCTCAGCGCGGAGCCGAGGAGGCCGCTACCGCCGTCCGTCCTCTGCAGCAACAACCACCGCAGCAGCAGCAACAACCGCCACCGCAACAACAGCCGCCGCGGGATGAGGAGGCGGCGGTAGCCGCAGCAGCAACCACAGCGGCAGTTACCGAGAGCGGCGGAGGCAGCGCTAATGGCGTCAAAATGTGTGTGCTGGGCCGGGCCGGGCCGGGCGGCGGGCGTAGCGGGGGAAGCGCGGGGGTGCAGCGGGCCCGCCTAGGCCGCGGCGGGGGCAGGGCAGCCGGTCCCCTCCTCCTCATGCCCCTCTGGGCTCCTCCTCCGCCGGAGATGGAGGTGCTCGTTGCTGCGCGGCCCGGGCGTGGAGCGCTGGTCCGCGGGGGGGTGGCGGGGCGGGCGCCTCCCGGCCCGGGGAGCTGGGCTCGAAGGAGGTGAAGTTTCGCCTCGGGCAGGGGCTGAGCGGCAGCGGCTGCGCTGGGGTGAGCCCTTGGGCTACTATAGAGCGCTCTGGTCAGGGCAGTTCTCACGGGGTGCGTTCCTAGAAGTGCTCTGGCTCGTTGTTGGTTTTGTTTACGTTTCCACCTCTTACCGTAGCGGTGCGTTTTGTAAAGCCTTCGAACTAGTCATTCTTTTATGTGATAATGGTGAGACAGGCCTATAGCGGTTTACTTTTCAAAACCAAGCGAACAAAAAGCCCCACATATGCACAAACTTTTCTTGTCCATCGTAATGTTGTCATGTATGGAATATGCAAACTGCCTTACATAGCAGGTCTAAAAGGGCTCTTACTGGAGTGTAGGTGAGCTGGAAGTACCAGCTCTCTAGAGCAGTGCTGTGGATAACTTTATGTGTTTGTTTGTTCTTGATGTCTGGCTTTGAGGGTTGCTGCTCTTCGTGTGAACCGGCTTTTGGCCTTATATAATTGTAATTTCAGTCTCTCCTAATCTCATTCAGATTTTGGAGGGAAGACTAGATACCTCCAGAGGTCCCTTCCAACCCTAACAGTTCTGTGATGCATATATGGTAGGCTTGCTGTTGCAGTGCATCGAAGCTGTTGAGAGCTGGGAAGTTTTGACACGTTCTAAGCAGCCCAGTGTGATACTGTTGGTTTTGAAAAATGCACATGGGATCAAGTTCAATATAAATCTGGAGGAATAAAGGCATACTCCATGCCTTTACTTGATTCCCTGTGAAATGCAAATAGTTTACAAGTTGTAAATTTTACATTACCATAAAACTGCGGTTATTTTTTTGTTTGGTTGGTTTTAATTTTTTTTCCCTAAGCCAGGCCCTCAGCTTCCGCACTAAACAAATTACAGTAAATTTTCGCAGGAAGTTTGTGAGCCTTTTGCACCTTTGAAGCTTTTAACGTTTTATTGACTTTTAGAGTCGTTACTGTTAAAATAATGACTCAGTTTCTTTGTATCCCTCCTCCTGTCAGCAATTTTCTTCTTTTCCCTCCAGACCAAATCTCAGGCAAATGAAAAATCCCAGTCATTCTGTGTGGTGGAAATCACAGTTGCAGTTTGAAAGTAATACGGAGTTCTTGGTAACAGAGTTACAGATCTTGTTCTTTCACTGCAATTTCCAGTCTTCCCCGAAACCTGTGTACAAAGGATTAAGCTCTCAGTGCGCAGGTGACATGTACTACTTTAAAAAGTATTCCAGTAACTAGGTTTGTTTAGCGCTCAGATTTCATTGAAGAGGGATCCTGATCTCAAGTGCTTCCCGACTTTCATTGTATTGAGGAGTGGAATTGCTCAGCATAAGAAAGCTGAACTGATCTGTGTGCTTTGGAATCACATGTGGACTTCTTGTGTTTCTGTCTCTGCTGATCTCATTATTTGTATGGTTGCTAGTGAGCAGAGAGAAGTTTGCTTAATAAAAATACCAGCTTTTAGGGCTTTCATGTTAAATTATCTTGTGCTTATTATTTTTTAGGCTTTTAGTTTTATGTATGGAAACCTTGTCTTTTTTCTGAAACTTCATGGAAGTTCAGAGACATTATTTTTCAAAAGGTAAAGATTGCTCTTTCTAATATGTGAGGATAGGCTTTGTTATGTCTTAAAAAACAAATTAATGTAGACATCTCTTTTCAACCCTAGAAATTTTCTAGTGATTTCACAGGCACATATTAATGAAATGTATCAAATTATTGGCTCATGCAAAAGCGAAAGAGTAGAAATTACTCTTGTTATTCCCCCAAGAATATATCATTTCATCGTTTTTGAGACTCTTTTCTGTGGTCTGCAGGTCACTAATATGACATTGCTTTGAAGGTACTTGATTGAAATGATGTTTAATACTCAAGGAAGCGGGTAAAAGCTGCATCCACAAAAGGACCTCTGGCTCTAGCTTGTTCACTGGCCTGTATTGGTTTTGGCAGATGATTTCTGCAAGAAGGATTGGATTTTCTAAATAATCCTCTATTTTCAGGAAACTGACTGTGGTCCCCAGGCTAAGTGAAGTGTTTTCTTGTTTCCCAGAGTTTGCCAGACTTGTATCCTCTGTGCTTTATTGGTTTGTTCAGCCAGGTCCTCTGGATTCCATATGTGGAGACCTGGTTCTTCCTGTGTGCTATATTGAGCACCCAGAGGCTGTTCATAATCCTTTAAGAAGTAAAGAGCTTAAAAGGCTAAAGAGAATCCATTGCTATTATCCTAAAATTGAAGGAAGAACTCAGATTTTGCTAGGAGTCTAATTGGGCAGGAGCTTTGCTTTTGCAAATATGACTGGATTGGAAGGGACTGATCTGACTGGAAAACATGGTACTCTGCTCTTTCTTTCTCTCCTGGTTCCCTCCAGTTCTATGTATTGTTCTCTTCATTACACAGCCACACGGTTGTATTGCCACAACGGACAGGATGGTGGTGTGAAGGAGGAATGATGCTGGGGAGCTGCAGGGTGCTTGAACTGGATAATGTGTTGTTGACTTTGAATGTTCTAAATTCTATGAATACTTGGCCCAGTAGAGTGCCTGTGTGTTTCTCAGTTGCAAATCCTCTCTTGATCCACTTGTAAACCCAAGGACTGTGAAGTTTGTATCATTTGAATACTTAAGAATTTGGGGAAAAGTCATGTGAGAAATATGGATGTATTTGAATTATTATTGTTCCTCCCTGACAAGTGCGCAGGCTGGAGTAGGTAATATATTTAGTTTCATGAAAGGCTACTTGCATGTGCTTTTGGGTTTAAGACTGCCACTTACTGTTTTGTTAATAAATGTGCAGAGAGCTGAAAATACTCATTGCAGTTAATCAGAATCGGTGATCTTGCCATATGTTGTGGTTGTAAAACTGAAATGCCTGTTTCAGCTAATTTTACACCAAAAACCTTCCAAAGTGTCAAAGTAAGATTCAAACCTTTAATGTGGGGGAAAACTGTAGTGATGCAATCTGAGAAGGAGGGTTCACGGTCAATCACTTCTGACAGTCCTTGAGGACATTTCCTTCCATAAGGTAGACAGTTTCAACTCTCACTTCTGTGGTTGTGAATATCGCGCAGCTGAGCCTGATGTAAAAATTATTGAAGCACCAAATTATGGGTGCTGTAGCTCATTTTGCAGCTGAGTCCGTTTTGCCTGTTTGTAGTAGTTCAGAGTACTGTCTTGCTCCGCCTTGACAGACATAATGGAAGTGGAATGTAACTGAAGCAGCAAGTTGTACTTTCTTCTCTCACAGTAGTGAATAAATCTATGACAACATTATTTTTTGTCCTAGCTAAAGCATAGTATTTTGGAATTAGATTGGTAATGTGTGTTTATTTTTCTAATTTGAAAAGCAGCATTTGCCATCCTGGGAGTTCCAGTAGTATAGGAGGTACAGCTGTATATATAGGAGGTACAACAGTCTGATGATTCAACACAAAACTAATATTTTTTTGTTTGGATTTGTTTTTTTAATGTAGGGGTAATGATGAGACAACAAAAGAAGAGAAAGCACCTGCTAAAGAAAAGTATGTTGCAAAACCGAAGGCAATCCCTTCTCTTGGAAACAAGAATAGATTCCACCCCTATTCAAAGGACAAGAATGCGGGCACTGGAGAGAAGAAGGCTATTAATCGTAATAGGGTTTTTATTAGCAACATCCCATATGACATGAAATGGCAAGCTATTAAAGATCTTATGAGAGAGAAAGGTAACTTATTTGTTATAATACACTTTACACAGAAAGGGGTAGAAATTAAATGCAACAAATATGTCCTTTGAGCCACACAGATTTGACTTGGCTTTTTTTGGTTTTGGCCTTTACTTGGTACATCTATCTCCCTTCCTCCTCTTTCATCTGAGACAATCGCATTGCAGGGTAGGACGGGTAAATGAAGTGCTTACAATCTTCTGCCATTCTAGTGTGACAGTAGAGAGTACATGCATGACCTCATGACTTCTTAAAGAGATTGCGTTTTGTCTAGTTGTAGTCTTTGTAGATTTTTTTTAAAGGGTTATTGTATTTAAGCAACGCATTTAGTGTGTTAATATGAATAATAAAGGGCGTCTTTCAAAAGTTGTTTTGTATTTCTTTGGTGGAATCTGGCTGTGGAATTAACTTTGTCTGCATTGTCACTACTACCATGACTGTCTGGAGACTTGTATTAAAAGCTTGTTACTATTGTTGCAGTTCTGATAGAGTAATCTCACTACCCCAGATGTTTTACTTTATTTAAGTTTGGGGTAAAATAATGCTAACACATGAATTCTGTAAAAAAGTTAGTTCTGTGTTTTCTTTGAAAAATTGATTCTTCAAAAGTAATGCAAAGCACACTTGGCTTTTAGGCTGTGAAAAATGCCAACCCCCTCCCCATAACTGCTGGTTTATCTGTTGTAAGGTGACGCGACTATTTGATTGGTTTATTTACTGAAACTTCCTCGTTTAGAAAGTGAGTGGCTTGCTGTGAAATATTTGATGTGTAAATTTGGTTATTATTGAAGGCAAACTTATGATTGAAGACACTCAGGTAGAAAGTCACCTTAAAACAGGTGTTGTGAGTAGGATGATAAATGTAACACTTCCCAGTGAACGTTGGTGTTTCATTTGTTAGGTTAAGGGTGTATATCTGAATTTGTTCACCAACTATATCATACTGGCCAAAATATGATCTGTAGTATGAATTAGGTTAAATATAGTTGTTTGCTTTTAGCTTTTGAGAATGTGGCTGCTGCATATTTCTGAAAATTAGCTAAATTATATAGCCATTGACAGGAGGTACGTTGGTCTGGTTTTGATTGTTGGTGAATAATAGGTGTTTTTCTGTAGAGTTGTGCACAGGGGCACAGTAAAGAAAGATACTGGTGTTTAAATGCATTGTCTCTTGGTATTTTCCCTTTGTATGTCTTATGTAGTTGGTGAGGTTACATACGTGGAGCTGTTTAAGGATGCTGAAGGAAAATCAAGGGTAAGTGCCGTGGGCAACAATCTGCTAGAGGTTTAAAAGTTCCTCAGCAGTTTTATTTTTGTATCATACCTGTACCAGTTATTGGAAAGTAAGTTTCATTTTTACACCGATTTTCATTAAGATAGTCTTGAGGATTCTGCATTAGAAGTAGTCTGACACTTCCAAGCAACTCAGACTAGCTGGCTGTAAAGGACAAAATACTTTTGTTAATGTTAACAAATGGCATTTAGTTAATTCTTTTTAGCCAATGTCTTTGCTTTGGTACAAATCTGTTTCATACAAAGGTTGTTCAATAACCCAGTGTTTTTATTTAAATTTTGTTAGTGTAGTATTCTCAGGGCCAATGAGTATAAAATTTTAGCTAAGAATATACTGTTGGAAGTGCCTGATTTGACAGCTTTGCTTGGTTGGTACTCTAAACACTGGATTAATGTATTTGCCTTCTTAAAACTAACTGGATGGAAATGGTTAGTAGCCAACAGAGTGCCAGCAATGAGGCACTAAGAGTGAGATTGTGCAAGCTCCTTTGTCTTCTTAAAAACAGTAAAAAGATGGGCCAATAGTAGCTCTGAACCTGCAGTGAGGCTATGAGAAATGCAGGTTTGTGTCTTAACTTAGGTTGTATCAATTTTGTTGTAAATTACTTCCTTTAATGCTTGTTAAAACTAAAACATGCTGTCAGCTTTGCTTTACTTAAAGTAATCCTCAGCTCTTTACTTTATTGGAAAGATACTGGTGCAGTCAATAAGGTTTTCTTACAAAGTAATTTCTCAATTATGCTAGTGATACGGAAGAGGTATTCAGACTCCTTGTTCATCATACTGGTATACTTGATGATGTAGGTAGATTTGAACTTTGCAGTCAGTGGGCAGCTTTTAATGACACAGTGAGTGTCTTGATTGGCATTTGGTTATGGCTTTCTTTCTGCCCTCCTTCCCCCCCCCAGCCTTCCTCTCCCCAGTTGTCCTTACGTGGATCTGTGTGGCATTTTTCCAATTCTGGTTTGGCTCAAAGACAATAAAAGATAATGTATTTTCTTGCACTTGAAAGGTATGTATTTGAGAAAGTAAGATAAATTCAGATTGGCTACCAGTAAAGAGCATGTATTATGGATTTTGAAACTGAAAATAACTTGAATAGTTATTTAACAGTGAGCTGGGATCTTTAACTGGAATCTTAAATGATCTATCATGTGTGCTGACTGTCTTTTTCTTTTTTTTTCCTCCTCTCTTTATGATAACAAATCATCATGGATGTAGGGTTGTGGGTAAGTTTCTTTTTATATGTGTGTAAAAACACACTGCTATTCAACCATGCTGTTAATTTTACAAATTTAATCTTTATTTTAATACTTCATACTTTGTTCTCTTGAAGTGTGGTTGAATTCAAAGATGAAGAATTTGTTAAGAAAGCGTTAGACACTATGAACAAATACGATCTTAGTGGAAGACCCCTGAATATTAAAGAGGTATGGTTATTGCTTCTGGCTTTAATTTGAAATAGTGAAGATACTGTAACTACTGAGATGACGATACAGCATTTTGAGCATAGACTCATAGAATCATAGAATAGTTAAGGTTGGAAAGGACCTTCAGATCATCTAGTTCCAACCCCCTTG
>JBCJKH010040525.1:0-10318 GCA_039877255.1 Loriculus beryllinus | reverse complement strand
TGGAAGGCTGCTATGAGGTCTCCACGCAGCCTTCCCTTCTCCAGGCTGAACAGTCCCAACTTTCTCAGCCTGTCTTCATACAGGAGGTGCTCCAGTCCCCTGATCGTCCTCGTGGCCCTCCACTGGACTTGTTTTGTGCTTTCTATGCTTAAAATATCACACTGAGTTAGAGTGGCTTTTAGTTGGTTACTCTGGGGTTTTTGAAGCTGAATGTGCTCAACGACCCATAGGTGTTTTCAAGGAGGAGGAAACTAAGGAGTAATGTTTAGTGTACGTCTTTGGAAATATATTATTAGAATAAGGTTTGAAATTATGCCTTTTCTTTTATTCATTTATAAGCTTGCTATTCATTCTCATTTACTAATGTGCATTCATTTCCAAGCAGATCTCCTAGCAAATAAAAAAGATTGCTCCACACAAACTAATACATTATTAATATTGGTGTAATTGGACTTGGGTCAGTGGACCTACACTACTGCAAATAGAGCTGTAGAGAGAATGAACTACAGTAGATCTGTTAATGGATTTTAAAGTGTTTATGTAGTGGACAAGACATACCAAAGTACTGAATAGTGTGTCACACACTTCCTAGTAATGTGTTTCTTTTCTGGCTTTCACCACCTTTGGAACAATTGGAACCACCCACATACTTGCTCTTTTATTTAAAATTATCTGACATTATACCCTAAAATACAATGGGAGTTGTTCAGTGAAATATATTTATACAAGTTGCATATATAAACTTGAATCAAATGTGATTGGAGGAGTTTTGACTCCTCCTGACTTGATATCACATTAAATCAAAGGATTAAACCTTCTTCCCAGACATGGCTTCAGGCTATTGCATCTCTGAAAAGACAGCTTGTGAGTGTTGAAAGCATAACAAATCTATCATAGCTATATACTTGACTCCACCTAGAAGTGGATTAAGCCAGGGAATTCAAACTAGGTAGGTTTATGGATAATCTTATTTAGACAAGTAAAGTCGGAGACAGGCTTCTGTCAGTTCCTATTATGAACCTACTTTAAATCTCTTGTTTTCTGCAGGCGCATATGATTTCTGCTTTGCTAGTTACTTATCATTAGAGCTCTGTGAAGCTTGAAAAGGTTATGGCATGAGGGGTTTCAGGACCTACACTTAACATTTTCTATTCACATATTCTTTCAGTGCATGTTTTTTTTTTTTTTTTGCATTAAATTTGAGGTTTTTAATTTTTCAGTCTTGGGTTAGGGTGAGAACACTAAATGTAAGAAATATAAAGTATTCATGTTTCCCCAATTTTCCCAGTAGTCAGCAATCTGAACATGCTGCACAATGCCAAGAATGCAGAGATTAGCAATCATTTAAGACTGACATAAGCTTTTTTGAATTAAGAAAAGCTGTTCCAAATGCTTATCCTTCTTCAAATATGTTGTTCAAGACATATTGCTTAGTCTAAATATCTTTTTTAGATTTTGGGGATAAAATCAGAACTTAATTTTGAGGCTGGGGAAGATTTTCTTATAATCTTGATATAAGATTGGACAGTATGTATTTAGGTTCCTCTATATAATACAGGGTGCATAAATGCACAGTAGTGGGAAGAATTACAGCTCACAGTCATGCAGCCACAGCTCCTTCCCTGTAGTTTTTCCTAATGTGCATTTGGAAGGTAGAGGTAAGGAAATGGTGTCATTTTCTGACTGTTTTATGCAGGCGGTAAGTCTGACCTACTGCTGACTGGTGGACTGCATAAAGATAGGAGTAGTAAATGATAAGTAGTAGAGAAATTAATAAAAGCAACCTGCATAGTTCTGTTCATCATGAAAGACCTCAAAATTATTTCACATATATGTGAAAACATACAAACTACTTGTGCTAGTAATAATTTGGAAACAGCTTTTAGAACAGCTTCATAATATATTACTGTAATAAGTAAATATGCATGTAAAATTTTAGTAGTCTTGTTAATGTTTATACTAGTTTACTGCATTACAGTATTTAATGAGTGCATGCTTTCAATCTTTTCTCTTTCTGACAGCAGTTGCAGTACCTTAGGGGAAAAAAGCAAACTGAGGTGTGCAGGAATTCTGACTTGTCCATCACACCATGTAACATGTGGGTGGAGAAACTAAGTTAATAAGGGGAGTAGTGATATGAGTTCACTGCCACAGGGTCTACTTGATTACTGATGGTTTATTTGGAGGAAGATGAGTAGAAGGGAAGTACCTAAATGATGTGGAAAATGCCAAGATGGCTCTTAGCTTTCCCTTTTCTTATACACACCAGAAGGACCAGTCTCTATCCAAGTAGGTGTTTGACCCTAAAGCCTGAATACAAATTCTCTCCGTTACTTGCAGAAGGTATGGCCTGCATTAATCATGAAGGTAGGCAGGATTACTCCAGAAAAAAAAAACCAAATGATGGTGCTGCTCAGAGAAGCCTTTCCTAGGTAAGGAAAGAAGTGAAACTGTTCTCTTGGAAGAGCTGTCCTCTTGGGAAAAGCCTGCCTTGAGCTAAAATTCAAAACCTTACAAAAAAGTTCTATACAGATCCATTACAAATGTCTGTAATAACATTAGGAAAAGACTGGAATCTGGACAATACTGAAAAAAAAACCCCAAACCATTCTTGAAGTCAGAGTACGCTTAGTCCGTCCTTCAGTCAGGGTAGAGCACATTCTTCAGTGGTGTGCATTGTGATCATCATCATCACTTAAACAGCTTGGGGCCTGTTTGTGAACACTGGCTGCACATTGACACAGGCAAGGGCATATCACAATCTGCACAGATCTGAAACTTGAAATGTTTTCACAGTTCTGCCTTTGCAAAGAACTGCAGGTGATGCAATGTGTTTAACAGCAGTAAGGGTTGCTGTGGTTAGTAATATATGGGTTTGTGGAAGGGAATAGAATCTGCTATGTTAAGATTATCCAGTCAGGGATTTTTAAATGGAGAGGGGATTATAAGTAAAGGGGTGTGTGATAAACAAGAGCACACAGAAACACAGGTCTGGTATACAGTGCCAGAGACCAAAAATCTCCAGTCATTGACTGATGGGCCATTAAGAAACTCCAGGTACAGCTTTGGAGGAGATCACCTGGACCTTCTAACTAATACAAAGGGAGAAACAAAAGAAATATGAAGATTTGGGACATTAGAGGGGAAGTCTATGGGACTTTGCAAAACTTATGAAGCAATATTTAAAGGAAGGAGATTGATGAGGAGCAAAGGGGGCAGTAAGGAAATGCTTTTTTACTGTGAGGTTCATCGGGCACTGGAACAGGTTGCCCAAGAAAGTTGTGGTCTCTGAAGATACTCAGAAGCTGTCTGGACATGGTCCTGGGCAAACAGGCTCTGCATGTCCCTGGTTGAATAAGGGGAAGCTGGACCACGTGACCTCCAGAGGTCCCTCCCAGCCTCAACCATTCTGTGATAGACATAAAGGAGTATAAAAGAGGCTGGATGCATGTAAGAAGCGGAGACAGCAGGCACCTCTAAGTTCCTTTACTATGTAATAGTCTTGTTACGGTGCAAATGATTAATTTTAAAACATATTAATGTGATTTTCATGTGGCAAACAGCTGCACATCTGTGCATAGTAGTCTGCAGTCATTGGATGGTAAATGAGGGTCTTCTGAGTTCATGTGATGGTAAGCAGACAACGTTATTCAGGAAACTGCAATATTCCTGAATTTTGGCAGGGTTTTTGTTGTTCTAGGTGTTTCTAACAGTCAAAGGTTAGAAAAAGTTTATAATGGAAAGTAATTTGGTTAGTGATTATAAAATCGTGGTAATACGAACAATTTTGCTACCCTAGTTAAGGAGGGAACAAGAGCAACGTCAGGAAGGCAGGAGCAATACAGCAAACAACTGGAAAGACAGTAGAAGAGTTAGGGGTATGATGAATAGCATCATATTATGAGCATACTAATAAGCCTTAATGTCCCTGCTCAGCCTCACCTTGGGTTTCCATCCACACCCATCAGCCCACGAGCTTTATTTAAATTCACCTCAAGGCCTCAATCTCTGGGCTATATTTGGAGGCTGAGATCAAAACTGAGGCCAGGACTACTGGTCTCCAGCACAAGCATATCCCTGTTTAGATATAGTGCCTTTCGATGCAGATCTCCATCAGTGGGTAGGGCTCCTGGTTTAACCTCAGACCTGTCTGGTCACTGTGAGCCTGACCGGTGATCACTGGACCTGATCTTAAGCCTGATCTATGGATTAACTTCCTGCCTTGGCCTGGGGCATGTCTAATCACCATGATTCTGTCTTACAACCTATCCTCTTGGTTGGACCTGGCCACTAGCTGCAGCTACTGTTTGCCTTGCTGATCCTGCTGGCTGTGATATTGTTCTGATAGAGCTCAGTGACAGCACCAGATGCAGTGGACACAAACTGTAATACAGGAGGTTCCCTCTGAGCATAAGGAAAGAGGGCTTTTATCTGTGAGGGTGACCGAACAGTGGCACAGGTAGCCCAGGGAGGTTAAACATCCTTGAAGATTCTTAATCTGGATACAGTCCTGAGCAATTGGTTTCAGGTAGTCCAAGGAAAGGAAAGGACCCTGAAAGAACCATAGTTTGGAACATGAGGCTGCAACAGTCTGTCTATGGAGGGCCTCATCCACTTGGTCTTTCCCCCGTCCCTGCCCTCACTGTAATCCTGACTCATGAGCTATGGAGTCAGCTCCTCATCTGTTCGCAGGCAGAGCTCTACATATGCCAGCTGGTCACTGACACAGAGAGTGACATCCCCTCCACTTCTTCCCTGAGATCCATTACTCAGTAGGAAAGAATATAAAATACTGGATATATTCAGAAGGTAAATGTGGCCCATTGTTTTGGGTTTTGTTTTTTAGGGTTTTTTTGCTTTTGTCTTTGCACATTGAAAAGAGAGATATATAGACTTCTAATGCTTCCCAGAGTAAATCTCTGGAGCATGCTTAAACAAGTCAATGTAATTTGGAAACCTTTGTAAATATCTCTGTGGCTAACAGAAGATTAACGTGGTTACAGATAACTGGTGATATGCAAATACAGTATTCATTTTTGAAAAGAGAGAAAGGAATAAAAGCAACCAGGGAATAATAACTGGGCCAGACTCACTTTGATAAAAGATACTAGAGCAAATATTAAATGAGCAACTTGAAATTATCCAAAAGAAATGCTGAAATTTACCTGGGATTGTAAAGAGTAATTCATGTCAAATCAGTCTATATTCCAGTATTATACATAACTTGCTTTGTGAATAAAAGATACAGATTTGATATGCTGCAACTTAAATAATGCACTGAGCTTTTACTTATCCATTCTAATACAACAGACATACTCAAAACTGGGCCAAAGACTTTACTATTCTGTCTAGCAGTGGCTAAGAGGTGTTGTATATTGTGTGATCTCTGCAGTGCCTGCAGTGCAAAGCATGCTTAACTTAATGAGTAGCAGGGGTACTCAGTGAGCTAACTGCAAAGTTCACATTCCTCATGCAGAAGGTAATCATGTGATAAGCAGTCAGCTGCATGTGGGACATGTGTGCTGCCGAACTGTAAGGCAAGCTTCCTGATTAAATTCTCAGTGACAGCTAGGCAGAAGGCTTCTACATCCACCTACAGGAATCATTACTGCTACAAAGAGTGGCCTGAATGATACAGGAAGGATCCAGGGAGATGGCAGATAATGTTGAATAGGGAAGTATGACAGAAGAGGTGCTGGCAGGGCATGATGGTGTATGGGTAGACAATGCTACGTTATGTAGCTTACTGCAGCATCAAGTAGGAGGAGTTAAGTATTAAAAGCTGGACTCTTCAATGACCTTCCTGCTCCTCTGGTTTGACAGTGCATGCCATAGGCAAACTAGGGAAGTATAATCTATTTATAATTGCAGCAAAATAACTGCACACTCTATCTCTCTTTCTCCTAAAGAGTACTTGTCAACACTTTTTATCAAGCAGGCAGGTTATACTAATGGGCAAGGTTCTGTCCTGAACTAAACTCTGTTCAGTGTTTTAGTTAACAGTTGCAATGATGGATTGAAGGCTGTTTTTCAGTATTTTATAGATATCATTATGCAAGGAGAGGAGATTTCAAGAACAGTGACAGACATGACAGATGCTAAATGCATTGCTGACTAATTGGAAAGAATTCAGAATTAGTTAAGTAAATAAAATAAAAAAGAACACTGTATCTAGGAGAATTCAAATCTAAAAAGCACAAGGAGGAAAGACTGGCTGGGCAGAAAGCTGTGCTTATACGGGTTAAAAACCTGTGATCTAACATGAGAACATTTCATTTTGGAATGAATATTAGCAAAAGACAGTTATTAGATGCAATAACAGTCAATGTTATGTCAGAGAAAATCTCTTGGTACAAACTTGATAGTAAAAGGTCGTTCCTGATGTTTTCAAGTTTATTGATTTGTATGTGTGGAACGGAATTCTGACTGTATGAACTGTGTACCATGTGGTTCTCCAAGATAAATGCATTGACATTTTAATCCCTTTTTGTGGAATTACATTTGATGGGAAAGAAATATCCAATATGATGTCAATTATTACCAGTGAGTCATTCCTGCATGTGAATGTGACAATTATCTATTCACGCAAAAACCCTGAATTTGATAGCATTACCAACACTTCTTTCACAGTCATTGTATGAGCTAATGTTTGATGACATTTAGAGACTACCCAGAACAGACATTTGTCCATTTGTGAGTATAACTCACAACAGAAGTATAACAGAAGTACCATCTATTTATTTGATGGAAGTTTGTAGACTCAGATACTCTTGACCCATATAGTGTAAGTTGCTTTGTTTGCAAGCTATAAATAGAAAGAAGGGTAAAGTCTATCAGAGTTTGGAAAGAGTATAGATTAGTCAGTAAAATTCAATTTTGACCGCATCCATTTTAAGATTCATCTTCAATGAATTCATGTTTAATCAAACAGCACTGAAGATCTGGGATCAGTATCTTACACATCCTTCTGTTTCTCCTGATACGTTTATTATTGCTAGTGTATTCACCCTGCTCAGTTTCATTATGTGTCCCAAGCTTACAGTCAATGATCTCTTTAACTTTGAGATTAATCAACATTATTTTTCTTCAGATTGCAACAGACTAGAAGACGATAAAGCTATTGTCTCTTTCTCAGATAAGAAATAGTGATTTCTTAACTCTGTAGGCCAAGTGTTTGATCATCTGCATGAATACTCCTATCCTTCATTTGGGCCAGTTAAAAAGTAGAAGCCCTACTGTTAAATACAGTATCACTAGAACTGTCTTCTCTCTCTGATTTAAAGGATGACCTAACAGCAGTGATTCATACTCATCACAGCATTTAAGATATGAAGGGATTAGAGGCCAGGTAACCCAGCACTAAACATCAGGTCTTCCAAATGCCAAGGGCATATGCACTGAAAAGCCCTCCGTTAGGCAGATGCAAACTGAAGACCATTTTGTTGAGACTTGTATATTTTGGCATTGCTGGGTGGAACTCTGGCTTTGGTAGTTTCACAGGATTTTGCTTTGGTTTGGTTTTGCTTGCAAGGAAAATGACGGGAAGAAAAACAGAAAGAAAAGGTCTATTAAATGCAAAAATACCATTAAATTGCATTGCAGGACTACTGATCCTCAGGAATGGCACACTGCCTAGCTGGGCTCTAATGAAGGAGTCTAGTTCAGAAGTTATAAGCCAGACTTTTAAGAATGTAAAAATATACCTAAAGAGACCTAATATATTTGTTTTGTCCACTGCTCTGTAAAATGAGAATTGTTTCCTAAAGTTTATGGCCTTGCATTGAAGTCATATCTTCCACTAGTAAATGCTTCAAAGCCACTTCAACAGTGGCTGAAAAATAATTGTCACTTTATAAAACCAAAATGGAAGGAAGGAGGCTGGACATCAGCAACTCTTTATTCCCCTAGTAGAAATATACAATGTAATTTCTTGATAACAGAACTGTGTTTAAGAAAATATCAAATGCTACACTTGAGAAATCTCATTTCCTAAACTTGAGAAATTAATCTATGGCATGCTGATGTTTTGCTTTAACAAGGCTGAGTTAACTGAATAGGTGTACAGAATATCACATAGATGGCAGACAAGGAAAAAAGAGGAAAAGGAATCACTGTTTGAATATAAGCCTTCTAATTTTCCAGAAGTTTTTTATCACATTCACAGTGTATTTTTAATGCTCATATTAAGTTAGGACCCACTACCCAGACAATGGAAATGTGACAAATGTGCTTTCCCCAGGGTTACATGAGGCTAGCTGAACACTGACATACTTCAATCAGACATGACATTACATTAGTCTGTTTGGTATAACATTACTTTATAGTGACATGGCGGGAAAAAGCAAGCTTCATTTGAGACAACACAGAATGTGTGCCTTTGGCAAATTTCTTAAAGGTCACATAAAACCATTTTGATGTAATTATAGATCTGGATACTGGGAAGAATTAGTTCTTTCAATAAGCACTCCCAAGGCTCTATATATTTATCATGATTTGCATATACGTATGTGTGTGTGTATACCTATATATTTCTCTCTATAGCACAAGAGGAAAATTAAAAGTATAATTTGGCTAGTTCAGTAAATAAGTGAATAAGTAAATGACTAAATCGGTAGCCTGAAAACATATTTGCTGTAGGAATCCGATTACTAATTGCAAAAGAGTTTGAGAAACAACAGTGATGTGGTATTTAAATAAGCAGAGGCACAATTAGGAAGAAGTATCGGTTGCTTTTCATCCTGGCTTCCCACATCCTCCTTTCACAACCTGTTTAGCTGGGCTGGTTAATTCAGTCAGGAATTCTCTATTTGGGTTGAACTTGGTTTTGGTGTCTTCAGGTGCTACATAAGCCAGTCTGTTGTATTTCTTAATGTGTGCCCAAGTTTGGGTTTGATTTGGGAGTTTCATGTTAAGTTACTGTTTAATTTTAACATTACTCCGGCCTTGCCAGGCTCGTAAGCTACTTTCTAAATGAGCAAATGACCAATGTTTTTTCTGACTGTGAGGTTTCTTTATATCTGGAGTCATTCATGGACTTCAGTCTTTCTTACCCCATGCTATGTTTGATAAAGAATGCTGGAACACTCATTCTTATATACTGCTAGGAAGGCGATATGTAGTTTTTGACTATCAAGTATTTGGCTGTATCTGTGGGATGTACATCATCACTATTTTGTTGAAAGAATCACTAAATACACTCTGTTCAGGAACAGAATTTTGGCCTAGCAAATCTGTAATATGCAGTAGTGCTCATCTGAAGCAGGGGAACCTAGTGGGTTTTCAAGTGGTGATAAGCAGGAACAATTGCATTCCAGTTGCCAGGAAGAGTATATATTCTTGTAATATTTCTTTTGTGAAAGTCAATGCAAGCAAACTTCTCCAGAAATGGAGGGGAGGGAAAGGAACTGGGGAAATGGAAGGGAAAAGGGAGGAAATTTCTTCTAGATTGGATGTCATTGTGGTGACATAGCTGAAAGTACCTTTGTTCAGCAGAACATTTCTGGGAAAGTAGACTTAGTATCTGCATCTCACAGGTGGAAAGCCGTGGAAGAGAAATTAAGTTCCTCAATGAAGATGACAGCATATTTGTAGCAAAGGTAGAAGTTAAAGCTGGGTTTATGATGTCCTTGTCTAGCTGTATCCCAGTGAGCTTCTTCTTCATTTTTATGATTCTCACCTCCACAAAACACTATCTTAGCCTTATGGAAGGCACTAGCAAAACTGAGAGGAAAAGAAAGAGACATGACTGCAAGAATGTTCTTTGTGGTGTGTTTTGAGAAAAGAATCCAAGAGGGACAAATATAAACAGTCATTTAAAAAACAGGCCGCCTGCTTTTCTTGCTTTGTTCTGATTCCTCCCACTCATCAGTAAAATGAAAATATTATACAAAAAAATTCCAGGAAAGTGATTTCAAGGAAAAAAAGAACTAGTTGGCAAATTCTATAAATAGACTATTTCTTTTAGCTTTTCTACTTTGTGCTCAGTGCTTCTCCCCCATCAAACAGGTTTTCTTCATGCAGTCTGCTTTAAGTATATTAGGATTAATATTCTAAGGCAGATTGTTTAAGGACATCACTGTGTTTAAAGTTTTCCTACGGTTTAGTTGGCGTCGGTCTAGATAATTCCTATCTAAACCAGGCTTAATATTCGGACACATGATAGAAGGCAACTGTTAGCAGCCTGATAGAGTACCGCTTGCCGGCAGAGTGTCTGTAGGATCTGAGGGCTGTGACCGCTGCTCCCTGAAGCAAACAGCTGCTTGCTGAAGATTTGAATGACCTCAGCTGTCTGGCTCTCCTGCCAAACTCTACTGCTGTC
>JBCJKH010040524.1:0-10244 GCA_039877255.1 Loriculus beryllinus | reverse complement strand
TTCCATTTGCACCTGTTTTCGCTACTCTTTGTTTATTTTATTCTTTCTTAATCTTTATTGACAATTCATTAAAGCCTTATCATCCCTCACAACAGCAAAAGAAGAGGGAGTTGTTGCCGTACCTGTTTGGATAATTGTTACTGAAGTGTTGTCAAATTCTTAGAAGTGGCTATATATCTTTCATGTCAGGCCACAGGGACTGATACAAAAACATTTCCAGACTTCTGCAGGATTTGGGTTTGGTTTTTTTAACTCGCCTTCAGAAGAAGATGTAAAAAGAACAAATAAGTCAAAATGATAAATTATGACAGGAAAAAAAATCAACATTTGAATTGTTTGATAATAGAGAGAGGATGGGGTAAGAAGGAAGATTAGAGCGGCATCAGGCAACAACAAAACCGAAAGTTATTTAAAAGTGACACAAACCCTTTAGGATCTGCAATCCCACCATTGTTTCCCTTTGGAAAAGCAGTTTTCAGAAGCTCCAATTAACCTTAATTTAATTCCGCCTTAGCAATAGCTAGAATTTTAATTGACTGGGAAGGTGATCATAAATCTCTGCTCAAAATACAGCTTGGTCATTAGCAATTCCCAGAATGGCCCAAAGTGTCGCAGAGAAGGACTTGCCTACTCTGCAGGAAAGGCTGCCTCTAGACCATAAAAAAAAACATACAGAAGGGAAAATCTCAGTCCTGCGAGTAGTCATTTTCTTTAGTTCTGATAGCTATGAATGAGAACCAGTGGCTTCTGCAGCCAACGTCCTTGCTTCTCTGGTGCCAGCCTCCACTATTTACGTGCTTGCCTCTCACATATTCTGCTTGCACACTTTTAGGTCAGGTTACTTTCAATCTGACTGATATTGAGGTGTTCTGAAGATCCGGTGTTTGCAAATAAACTCTACGCCCATGGTCGCTGCACTCACAGTATTGAATTACAATGGCATTCAAGTGCCTGATTCCTTTTTAAAACCTGCCCTTGATCACCTTGCATCAGCCCAAACTTTTAGTCTTAGAGAGCTCTCACAAATGTCTTATCCCCCAGCCATCAGAAGATGCCTAGGAGCCAACCTGAGCTGTTGTAACATGTGGAAAGGAGCTGTATTGCCACTGCTAACTATACATTTCTTAAGCCTGCAATGACAGTCCAAGCTCAGAAGGACAAAACATATGACTGCACCCACACCACAAACTTCTGATGCGACAGTGATTTGGTAAGGGTGGAAGGGTTTGATCTCTGATGGATGAGGCTACAGCCTGCGCAAGGACTCTCACATCTATGTCTCAGGCATCCTAAACAAAATTATGTAATATTTTGCACCATGCAAGAGTGCTGCATAGGAAACACATCTAATACAATGTACATGCTATACAGTCAAATTACGTATGCACAGTGGCCACTTGCAGATGCCTGGGAAGAGGAGGGGACCTCATCTGTTCCCGACATTAACCCACATAGAGCAAGAATTATGCTAGGTAAAAAAACTCCCTGTGTATGTACCTTTAGAGATATACCAGCACAATAGCATCTTTCCTGATAAGAAGTCAGAGAATCTCTGTGTCCACAGGGCTGTGTCCCACCACTATGAACTCAACACATGCTGAAGGTCTCACGAAAAGGGTGAATGCAACCCCTTTCTTTGCAACTACCCCAGGCTCTTCCAGACCAGCACAGAGGCACAGCTAGAGCTCAGCCCAAGGCACAGCAGTTATAAAGAGGGCTCTGAGTTCAGTCTCATTTGAAGACCTACCAAATAGTAAGGTCTTCCAGTGCTTGTGACTATCAAAGCACTTCATGGTACAACCATTACCCCTTCACAACACCCCTGGCTAGCAAGCCATTACTGATATCTCAATTTTGTAGACAAATGAGCTAATAGAGAGTGAGTGTGGGAAGAAAGAGAGTAAACACACTCAGATATTCACACTTGCACATCAGGATCTGCCAGGTACTTCCAGGTCCTCATAAGGTCAGCAGGAGTAGAAGTCCTCAGCACTTCTGAAAAGCCTAAGGTACTCAGTTAAAAGTGAAACATAGGCCTGAATGACCTCCTTAGTTCTACAGTAATCAGAAGGACAAGCAAAAGCTCCTGAGATCTTTTTCTTCACTGCAGGATATAAATCCCATTTAGTTAAACAGGAATTTATGTCATGCAGGAAAAAGATAGGGCCTTAGCTTCTAGTTCTGCACACAGGTAGCATTTCCTTTGTCCTTCTCTTCCATGTCTTCTTCCTTTCTCAAAATAGAAGCAGCAAGAATAGTGACCCACTACTGTTTCTGTAGCCACAGGTTGGATTTAGACAGGAATGACCAATTAAAAGTTGCAAATTAGGGTGATTTTGCTGAGTGTGTAAAATCACTAGTAGAGGACGCAGGGCAGCTGAGTGACAGCTGAAAAACACATTAGAATGAAGTAAAGCTTGCAAGCAGCTGTATTGAGCAAAGAGGCCAGTAAAGATTAAAAAAAAAACAAGCTTGTGATCATGTTAAGAAGTTTTAATAATCCAAGAGAGCTAGAAAGGAAAATCCTCGATCAGAACTGAAACCTGCTTCAGGATCAAAAGGCAAAAGAGACAGAAGGGAGCTAAGTGACTCCAGTTCCTACCTGTGTGAGAAACTGTCCAGCCACCCAGTTCAGATTCAGTTAGGACTCCAGTAGAGGTGGGAAAAAAATGCCAACAGCATGGAGAAAGACAGATTACAATCCCAAGTATAAGACATTGTAAAGATGAGCCCAAGGCATCATGGTAACACACAGAAAGAGGCTTCATTTGGAAATGCCATCACCACATACAAGTGCACAGGATTCAAAAGAGAACAGAGCTACATAACACAACTTGGATCTCTTATTACACAAAGAAAGGTCAGGGCAGGATCCACCACAAATGGTTTGTAATTTATCACCTGTCTTTGTAGGGGATGCTTCCTACACTGACTGTAATGGAAGTTTACATCAGACATCTAACTCAGTACAGGCAGATCCAGAGAAAAGCTCACACGGAACCACAGACCTACGTTAAAAACTGTTATGAAGACAACAGTTCAGTTTAAAACCAAGTGGACTGATAATGAAAATTAATAAATAATGCTTGTCTCTTACAGTCTCTCTCATGATGGCACTGTCACAGTACCAGACAATGGAAGCAACAGTATTTATGCCAATTCATAAATGGGAAATTTGAGGCAAGGACTGACTTGTCCTGTGCTATCTCCCAGGTCAATAACCAAGCTGAAATCAGACCCAGGCAATCTCAGCCAGCAGCACGTCAGCCAGGAGCCACACTGCCTCCCAGACACTAAGCGAGATGCTCTGAAGCAGATAATTAACCTTTCAAATCCACACTGAGCTTTAGTTTTCCCGTTTCAAAAAGCAGAGGGAAGACTCAAGCTAGACATACAGCTGAAAGCCATCTCTTTTGAAAATGGAATTTGAGAGAGAAGAATTTGGCATGCTAAAGCAAAATCTTAATGTCAAGGCTGCATGTAATGGAGCCTCATATATTGTGGTTGGGAGCGAAGATTTAACAAGCTGGCTGTGCAAAACAGGGCACTACAGTTAAAGCTGAATGCTCTCTGGAAGTGATTAAATGAGTTACAGTCCATACCTAGAGGATGCTCCGAACTGACAGTTTGGAAAGTGACTTTAATGGTGTCAGTAGAAGTGGAGGGTAACACTCATGACAGGTAGTTTGACATTACGTTGAGCACTTGGCTCCAAAGCACCTGCAATTTCCCTACATATTGATTTCATGGTGTTTTTCCACTTGTCTAAAGACCAAATACCTTGCAAAGGACTCTGTCTCCTTTCCAGGACTTGTCAAGAGCAGAAGGAAAATGTTCCTTTGTCACTGGATGGTACTTTGCACTGACCCAGCTGCCTGGGTATCTGCCACTCAAGCCATCACCATTCCTCTTCACCCTCAGGGACCCGCCAGGCAATTCAGCCACAGGCAAAGGCAGCAGACAATGAGCAGGCTGAGCACATTGCTGTGGCTTGCAAGGAGCAGGCAAGCACTCAAGGTGTCAAGTCCTCCCTAAGCTCAGCACCATAGCATCTGCACTGTCCAGTATGCAAGCTGCTGAGCTTGGAGAGGCCATAAAAGTCTCTTCCCATACTGAAGTGATGAGTGT
This sequence comes from Loriculus beryllinus, assembly GCA_039877255.1. NCBI lineage: Eukaryota > Metazoa > Chordata > Aves > Psittaciformes > Psittacidae > Loriculus > Loriculus beryllinus. The sequence continues at coordinate 6,116 of JBCJKH010040524.1, read as the reverse complement.
CTACTCCTAGGAGTAACCTGAGGACCAAGAGGAAGTCTGCAGCAGACAGTACCCATACACATCAGACATTCACCTGCCTGTATTTCATCCCAAACCCTGGGAAGTGGGAACTGAGCCTAAGGTCTGTCAGTTCCACAGCCTACCGGCACTGTCAGCCCACTGATCCCAGCCCCTGCTGGCTATGAGCTCAGGTCCCTGTGGGAGCTCTCTCTTCAGAAGAGTAACTGATTCCGAGGCCTTTTCTCATGTCAGCTCAGCAACCCATTTCCAAAGCTGGGACGTGGACAATGGGAAAAGCAGGTTGTTCCAGTGGCTGCCTCCCCTACTGGTACAGGGGTTCCACCGCAGTTGGCTTGGGTGCCTATGGTGGGGACTAGGCGTCATGCAAGTGATGGCAGGAGGGAGGGCAGCAGTAAAGCAGTGCAGTCTGTGAGACTTAAGTGGCTCTTCTGACTTTAACACTCTTCAAAGGCAGCATAGAAAGCAAAAGCAATTTTCCAGTTGTGTTTCTTTGTGCTGCATAAAACGGTGCCAAAATTGTTCTTGAGCCCCTTTCAAACCTGCTAATTTCTCCCCAGTGCTTCAGTGTTTTTTACCTACCCCATTTTTCTTAGAAGGCTTTATGGAAAAGTGGCAGAGGGGAAGGACTGTTATTTCAGCTACTCCTATGAAAACAGAGTGGTTGTTTCTAAGAACATGTAGCATGTATCAACTGTTCTGTGTATTTTCTTCACCCCTTCCCTAACTCCCAGAGACAAGGAGAAGAGCTGTCTCTGCGCACCCCAGCTGCTCCTTTGAGAGCAGAGACATTTCTGTTGCCTCCAGGGAAATATGGTGAAGAACAGACTTCATAGCCCTAGCATTTCTGATTTTACAAAGACAGAAGGACATTTGCAAGCTTTTCTTTATGTATCACAAGAGAACAGAAAGATTAAAAACATGGACCCGTTTTCTCCTCCTGCTGCTTTCAAGAGTCAGCCCTCAAGTCTGTTCATGTGCAGGACAAGCCCAGGTGCATACGGGCAGCCCAACCTGCTGCATTAAAGGACAACTTGGAGATACAGACCTGCTGGACAAGTGATCCAGGCAAATGGCCTGACAGCAACAGCACATGGGGTGTTGTGGCCTTTGGACAAGCATGGGAGGGATGGACATGGGACCAAAAAAACAGCCAGTCCCACTTCCCTCATTCCACAGCCTTGCTGGCACTCACAGTTCAGCCCTCCTTCTCCAAGCAGCATCACCTTGTGAAGCATCCAGACTCCAGCCAAGACAACCTGCAAGTGTGACTATATGACTGCATTTTCTGCAGTATCTTTCATAAAGCAGGTTGGTATTTTCCTGGCAACTCGTTCATGAGCTACTGAGCAACAGGCAGGTTTTCCTCTCTGAAGCTAACAGCCGTACGCTTCTGACACAGGCACATTGATTGCATCTCTGTAACACCCAAATTCAGTTCTTTTAATAGGTTTTGTTGCTGTTTTTGCCAGCGTACCAAGAATGCCTCTTTTAAAAATGTACTGAGCTTGTTTGCTATCATGGACGGTCTGCTTTTCCAGCAGTATAATATCCACTCTGTCGTCAGGGTCTGAGTTGAAATCAATCCAGAAACACAATGTTGGTTCAATAATGACCCACTTCAGCAGGATAAATCATTGCTTACCTCACCGCAAGCGTGGCTCACACTGCACCCAGCCACCTTTTTGGAGCCCATTACTCCCTATAATCAACAGCACAGGTGTCCCTTTCTACATGGGAATGCACATGATCTCACCACTCCGTTTTAAGCACCCGTGGATACACGGTGCTCAGCTACAAGGGTCATATAACAGAGGCAATGCGTCTTTAGTGAGGAAAAATGACAGTCAGAATGAGAAGACTAAACCAATTCATCACTTAATGCAAACTGTTATTGTGCTGCAACCAGAGCACTGCACAGATTGATTACAAGCAAGTTGACACCTCCCTATGGACTGTCTGCTATATTATTATAAATAAATACCCATTCATTTTGGAGTCTGTATCACTGCAGAGGATAGATTGTACCTCAGGTACACAGTAAATATTCCACTGAGTACAATGTCCCTTCCTCACCAACAAATGAGTTTTGTCTCACATAATACAGTTTCATAAACAAGATAAGGGAGCAGAGAAACATCAAGAGACAGAGAGATCTGAAAAAAGCTCAACTGATATTAAGGAGCTATTTCCATGAAGGACATGCTAAAAATTCAGTGACTTGCTGTGAGAGGGGAGTCAAGGGAGGGAGATGCAACCACAGAAGGCTCGTCCTTGCTCTTGAAAGGGAGCAAACCCTAAACAGCTTCTCAAATTCTCCAGACATCACTGAAACAAAAGCAAACCCTTTTAGTTTCCAACATCTAGCAGTTCATGCTAACCAGCTCTAATCAAGCATGCTTCAGCATTTGGAAATGTAAGAGCAGCTTAAAAAGGCTGCATACTGGAAAGTGAACAGCCTGGGAAAAACATGGCCTTGTCTTTATCTTCTCCCCACCTCTGTCTGCTAAGCTGCCATCTCCAGGGGCCACTGGAGCACCCCATGCCCAGAACAGCCCAGACACCTCCTGTTCCCAACAGCTACCGCCCAGGTGAGATGTGGAAGCTCAGATACTGGACCAAGACGTGGCAAGCCCGTGAATCACAGAATCAGCTAGGTTGGAAAAGACCTTTAAGATCATCAAGTCCAACCATGACCCCAGCACTGCCAAGTCCACCACTAAACCACGTCCGTGAGGGCCTCATCTACATGTTTCTTTGAACACTTCCAGGGATGATGACTCCACCACTTCCCTGGGCAGCTCTTCCAATGCCTGATCACCCCGTCTGTGAAGGAATTGTTCCTAATCTAAACCTCCCCTGGCGCAGCTTGAGGCCATTACCTCTTGTCCTATTGCTTGTTACTTGAGAGAAGACTTAAGTAGCGGAAAAGCCCATCTCATGAGATGAGATGGGACCAGCTCAGCCTAGTGGAGTGTGAGGTGAGAACTGGTTAAAGGAATGCTCTGCCATATACTCATTATCTATTGACCATTTCTTTAATTTACCCTGGGGGTTTTAAGCACTCTGCACCCAGGAGGCAGTATTTTAAGCCGAGAGCAAAAGTTACCACCATCAGCTCTGCTCTCAGTGCCTGTGCTTGAGTCAGAGCAAAGCTGCTCCTGCAGCCCCACAGCTTTAGCAGTTCTCTGCTCACGTACTGCTGCAAAAAGAAATACCTTCTTAATACTTTCTTTCCTCCTATGTGCTACTCAGGCGGCTTCCAGTGGTTTGCAAGAACTGAGTCTTGTTTGAGCAATGCTCTTCCAGCCTCACATAGATTGTGACAGCCCCCTGGAAGAGGAAAAAACAACAACAATGGCTTTTATCAGTCTTTCACACATCGGGGAAGGGGTGACACCCTTGCTGGGCTGTCCTTACACACACATGTAGGCTGGGGGAAACGTCACCTCCATGATTCGCAAGGCAAGACTGGAGGTGTTGCATGCAAGTACAGTGACTGCATCCCTTCACCTTCCAGGTGACCTGGTGCCAGGGAGCTTGATGGGCACGGGCAACTCCTCTTGAAAAATAAAAGCTTCCACTTCACAGGATTTATTCTGCCTGTAAGGGATCGGGAAGCTCGATGCTTGTTTACATTTTGGCTCCCAAAGCCCAGCTGAGCCTGTGGCTGGGCTTTAAGAAACGGATGAAACAGGAGGAGTGCTGGAGCAGGAGCACGGTGCTGGCAGGGTCTCTCAGCCCTGCTCAGCAGAGAAAGCAGGCAGCCCTGCATGAGCACACAGCAAGGGCACACCAGCACTCACCAGCTGATGCTGTTTGTCCCTCTGCACCGCTCCGTTCTCCTCTAATTCACAGCCAGTCGCATGACATCTCCCAGCTCCTTCCAAAAGGCCTCAAGATGCTGGCAGCAGAGGTGGGGTTATACTGCCATTAGAAAGCTGCAAGAAATAAATAAGATAAAATATATTCACCACAAATGGTCAAGCCGTGGGCTCGGGGTTTCCCCCTCATTTTCCTTTCCAATGACTGGATTGCCAGACAGGTCTACAGAAGCTAGCTCAGAAAAGATCCTCATCGAGATCCAGCATTTTGCGCTACCCCTGATACTCGAGCCTTTCATCCCTCCTTCTCCAAACTGAGTAAGAGAAAACCTTTGAAACCCTTTTGGGTTTGGATATGTCAAAAAGACAAAAAAAAATCCTCAACCTTTCCACACCCTCTGGGAAATCAAACAGGAATTGTCCCATTTCACAGATAAGGAGGCTGAAAAAAAACAGCCAACAGACTGAAGAAGTTACAGAAAAGCAAAGAAATAATCCGGATTTGCAGTTGCCAAAGGCTGTGCATTGCTGTCACACGCAGGGAGACCTCACACACGCAGGAGAACAGCTCTGAAAAGCAACAGTATTGTTTGCTAATGCCGGTAGCAGAATATAAAGTGGAAACAAAACCAGCATTTTTTATTCCTCTTTCCATCATCTCCTTTTTATATTTTCCTTCACCAGCAGAGAAACACTTCCCTATGCAGGCACAGAAAAAGTGAAGATAATCAGGCAATTTTCCATCTCCAATCAAAATAGTAACCTTCCCTTTGATTATAAATTCCAAATCAAATTAATATTGTTCCATTTCCTTTGACTCTTTTACAAAAAGCAACTGCTATTTTTTCAGTCATGTCTCTTGGCTTTCTCCCTACACATTATTTTTACTCCAGGCCTTTCTAAGCATGTTTTGTAAAAGCAGTAACTGATATTCAAAGAACCACAGAATGGTTTGGGTTGGAAAGGACCTTAAGATCATGTAGTTCTAATCCCCCGTCGTGGGCAGGGACACCTCACACTAGACCGTATCATCCCAAGACTCCCAGGGACTCCCAAGACTCCCTGGCCTTGAGCACTGCCAGGGATGGGGCAGCCACAGCTTCTCTGGGCACCCTGTGCCAGCGCCTCAGCACCCTCACAGAAAAGAACTTCTTCCTAATCTCTAAATTGAACTTCCCCTGTTTAAGTCTAAATCCATTTCCCCTTGTCCTATAGCTTCAGTCCCTAATGAAGAGTCCCTTTCCAGCATCCTTGTAGGCCCCTTTCAGATACTGGAAGGCTGCTATGAGGTTATCCAGCACAGAGCTGCTCTTTCCATTTCTCTTTTGGTTTCACAGAACCCTATAGACCACAGTGAGGATGATTTCAAGCCATCGCACTATTCATATACACTCAGTCTCTATTTCCTCTGCAAGAGAACCCCATTATGAGAAGACAAGGCATAAAACCTGGTGCTGCCAGGCACCCTTCAGCTCCCCCTTCACGTGGGGCACATCCTTCCAGCCCACAGCCTGGGGCTCTGCTGTGCTCTTATCAAGATTAAATAGGAAGGAGGAGATGAGTTCAGAGGTTGCATGGCTCATTGCACTATTGCAGAAAGTGCCCCTGCAGCTCTTGTACACTAATGAAAGTGGAACAGGAAAATTTTGCTAAGTAGCTACTATGAGAACAGAGACAAATTGCAGTAAAACCACAATATGGGTGCTTCGAGTCCTTACATGCACCTCAAAAAGCCACAGAGTTTACATTAGATCAAGGATTTTGCTTGCATCCTGATAAACAATAAAATTATGAGAGCCACTGCACTTCATCACCAGATCTGCAAGCGTCACACTGAGGGATTCAGTGCCTTTCTCCTGCTCCTCCAAGAGGGGAGCAGAGCTGCTGGAGAAATCAATTATTTCAGACATGTGAGGGGATGTAATTCAAGCACACAAGTCCCATCCAAGGCTTTACAGGATGGGCAGGACCACTTGTTAGATTTGCGTCTCTGTGGTAGTGATAACTTCTCAAATTTGGAGCACCTCTGCTATGAAGACAGGCCGAGAGAGTTGGGGTTGTTCAGCCTGGAGAAGAGAAGGCTCTGGGGAGACCTTAGAGCACCTTCCAGTGCCTAAAGGGGCTGACAAGAAACCTGGAGAGGAGCTATTTATAGGAGCAGGTAGGACTAGGATGAGGGGGGAAGATTTAGTTTAGATATAAGGAAGCTCTTCCCTGTGAGGGTGCTGAGGCACTGGCACAGGGTGCCCAGAGAAGCTGTGGCTGCCCCATCCC
>JBCJKH010040519.1:0-13521 GCA_039877255.1 Loriculus beryllinus | reverse complement strand
TTCTTGTACATTTAAAGTCATCTGAACCGGTCTGTGTTGGGAGAAGTGAGTCTCATCTCAGCGTTGTATGGGGATTTGCTGTTAGCCATCATGAGACTGAGACTATTGAAGTAAGTCATCTTGTGTGGGCTGGATTTGGGTGTGCAGCTCAGCCAGGAAGGGCTGGTTTGTTACAAATACTCCACCAAGGCTTTTCCCACATACCAGTCAAGCCTTTCAGATCAATTAATGCATTGAAATTTCGCTTGTGATAAGTAAGCTCAGCACATTAATGCTGAAGTTAAACTGATATTTTCACTGGGGTTTTCAGGTTGGTACCCAGAGAATTGCAAACCAAAGACTATCATGTCCTACCAAAGTACTTTGATAATGTGTGCACAGAGAAATGGGGGACAGTGATGCACTTGCTGGGCACGTGCTTCCTGAAACACCGGGGCAGCCAGCGTGTTTTGCTGCTCTTCTTCCATTCCTGTGCAGTTGGCTTCACGTTGCAGTCCTGCTGCTTGAAGGAGAGTAGTTTGAAACTTCTAGCACAGTCAGGCTGAGCAGATACTTAAAATAACTGCAGTATGAAAGCTTTGGACTAGGCGTCACTGTAACACTGAGTTATCCTCTGTATCTTTCAGTGCTGTATCTCACTTGGTTTGGGGTTTGGGTTGAGTGTTTCACTTCTTTTTCCTTTTACCTTGCATATGTTTATCTGAACTGTCTGTGGCTTCCTGCTGGTCCGAACTCCGAGTGTTGCCTTCCTTTAACTTGACCTCGCTTCTTCAGCAGCAGCAGGCTTGGGTTTTGTTTCTTCTGCTGCTCACGTTCTTGCCTATGCACTCACAAAGCTATCTGTTGGAAAGGACCTTTGGAGGTCATGGTCATTTGGCCACTTCCAGCGTGAAGCAGGACAGTTGCCAGCATTAGCTTGAGTCCATCATCCAGCTGAGCATGAGACCTCTAGCACCTACCCTGAAGGTGAAAGTACAAGGTGTGTGATCTGGGACTTCTGATCTTAGTGCTGAGTGACACAAATATCCCTGAGGAAAAGCTTTCCTTGCTGGTTTCACCACTTGGATAACAAGCATTATGCCCAGCGCTTGGAAAGGTGTTGTACAGAGGGTTTTGTCATAGCTGGGTGAGTAGTGCTGTGCATTTCTGGCACAACGACGAGAGCTGTGAAGTTCCTCTGGCATGGTGCATGCAGGGTATTTCCCATTTGACAAAAGGTGGAACAGTTTTTGCTCTGGGTTTGATTCTGCTGTATAGCTGTTTGGTAATGTTTGATCCAACTCATACATAGCAAAGGGACCACATCCCTTTTCCTGTTACTAAACTTTCATAGTTAAGGCATTCAGCGTGGTAGAAAACTAATTCATGGCTGTTAGGTTGAAGGTAAGCTTTTTGTTCTTGCTCCTGAAGATGAGGGAAAACCTGGGTTCATCACTACAGTTAACAGAAACACCAGCCCTGAATGTGGCATATAGAAGATGATCAACCACTCGGTGAGAAACTCCTTGACAGTCCCTGAGCACTTAAATGAGTTGCCTTGTCTCTTGCGCCATACTTAGTTAGAATGGGTACAGCTCATCTGTTGTCTTCGATCTTGTTTTTTCCTCCCATACAGTAGAAAACCCAAATCACAGTCATATGTTCGCTGCTCCCACTCTGAGTTTCTTTGGCTCCTGATTTTTGCAATGGACCTGTTATTTTGGGCTGGTGGGCTGTGAGTTTGGGGTTTGAGAACTTTTACTTGCATTTTTGAAGCCTTGATCGTGTGTGACTTCTTGGCAGCCCAAGTGAGACTTGATACAGATACAAAGCTTCTGGCAGGAAGTTGTTTTCAAATGATAACTCTTTCTCAGTGTAAATAGCCTCTTACATGGTGGTTTAATTTATCTGCTGCTTAGGTTAACGTTCTCTTGAAAAGAAGAGATATTCTAGAGAACGTTGATGGAAGCTGTATCTTCTTCCTTTGAATTCAGAGTGGATTTTGTGTTTGCAAATTTTTACATTTTATTCTTGAATTCATTTTTTACGTCCATCCTTGCTGTTCACGCTGCCTTTTGAGCAGTTTAATTTTGTTCCTGATAAAATACGTCCAGGCCAAAAAATAACTATGCTGTTGGTAGGGCAGGGTGCAGTTACAGAGTTAGAGTGTGTTTTGTTGCTAGGAAATCCAGCCTAAGTCTCCTATAAAATCATTGAAGTCTCGCTTGAAGCACAGGCAGGTAGCCCTATGGGGGTTGTTTCAGCCATGATGTGTTTGAACTCTGTCTGCTTTTCTTTCCAGCTTGAGTTCATTTCTGACCAGTTTTGGATAATTATTCTGCTAATAATTGTCCTCCTAAATTTGTTAGTGTCCTGCCTTTTGTATCCCATTACCTTTACTGTTATACAGAGAGCAGTTGTATTTCCTCTCAAATTTTCTTCTCTGAGCTAAAGAAGCCGAGATTTAGGTTTCTTCTTTTTGTCTGGACTTGCGTTTCCTTTCAGTCTGTCAAGAAGTTCAGTTTCATCAAATGTGACCTTGGATTTTACATTTATGCTTGAATGTTTCCCAGATTGCGAAAGATCTGGCCCAAGGTTATTGTGTTAGAAAGCCTCAGGAATCTCCAGACTGCACTTTGTCACATCGTCCTAGGAAATGAAAATGTCTTGTTAGCGAAATGCTCAGCTGAATCCAGAGGGATTCTTGGCCCCAGCCGCACTCGAAGGTTATTTTTTGTGAGGAAGGAATGTGTGTTATTTTTATGTTGTTATTTTAATACAGATTTGCATTTCCCAGAAACATAAGGAAACCCAGCCAAAATTATCATTTACCTCTGAAATGGCTTTTTATTAAAGACAGTATGTCCTTTGCTCATCCCTGATCCTGAAAAGGGAGAGTGTTCAGCACCTGAAGAACCTGCAGTGTCTGAGTGCAACCAGCCTTGTCCTGTCTGCATGGCACCAGCAGTAGAGCGATGCTCAACTGCTTTCTTAGCAAGGAGAACTGAATCATATTGGTGAAATCTAGAGATGATCAAACTGAATTCCCCTTTCACGTGTGTGTGTAAATACAGTTTGCAGCCCAACGGCTGTAAAAGATGTACGTTCTTTTAGGAGGCTTTAGTATTTTGGTGCAAGTGTGGTATTTTCTACTGAAGCCTAATTTGGGAGCACTGTTGGGCATTTGATGCCCTTAACCTGCCTTGGTGATGGAAGTCTCCACATCCCAGCCATAAAAGTTTGCCACAGCCTTGAAGGGTGCTTGTAGTGATGTGTTCCTGTAACTCCTCTGCTGAGCCTGGGGTTGGGAGAAGGCAGGGGAGACCTGAGAGGAACTGCCTGTGTTGTGGGGAGAAGGGCCATAGGGATGAGTGAGCTCAGGCAGGGATGGTTGATTGTGCATCCAGAGCAAAGCCCATGCTGACGTGCTGCAGTGTTGTCAGTGGGTTTGGGTTTGTCTTTTTCAGAAGCTTTAAACTAAAAACATCTTCATAAGAGGAGCAGAATTGCTCCAGGCCTGTCCTGTGCAGTGCTTGGTCTGGAACATGATGTCAGGGTTGTCGCAGTTAAAGGTGATGTGGGTGCTTTTGGGTGAGTGCTGAGATAGAGCCCAGGGCCCAGCCTTTGAAGCCAGTCAGGTTTGGGAGCCTCTCGGGGGATACTGAGCCTCCTGAGGAAGGATGGAGACCTGTGGATCTTGCCCAGCGGGTCTCACACTCACTGTGCAAGGCAGGTAAGCCTGAGGAGCCCCAGAGTGCAAGCTGGAAGGGAGCTGCAGGAGTTTGTGGGTACCAGAGTAAGGAGAATGGCTCCGTGTCCCCTCTGTGTATCCATCCCGGCCTTTGTGCCTCCATCTCCTTTTGCTTCAGTCCCTCTTTGCATCAGTGCATGTTTGAGGTGTAAAGAATACCAAGCAGTTCCTCGGCTTGGATTTGCAGGAGGCGCAGATGTTGGCTCATCTGTGGCCTTGTGAAAATATGCCAGTGTTTCTGTAGAAGTCTGTGGGAGGTTTGTTTGTGGGTCGTGATTCTTGGTTTGTTTCTCCTCCTTGTTGTAGAAGGTCAACGCAGCATCAGTTTTCTCCTTTATCTCCGTTACTTGGCTCCTACCAGCGACAGAACTTTGCAGGCTCGACAAGCAGTGCAGCATTTGGAAAGCTGACTGGAAATGACTGTGAGATGGTGCCTACAAGTGGCTGTGTCTGTTTATGAAAGACGCTAATGTGGGACGCTTAAAACCATCTCTTGTTGTCAGTTTGGGTTCTTAAAACCTGCGGAGTTGGTGCAGCCAGGGCGTGTTAAAAATGTGTGTGAGACAAAGTTGGGGTAGCTGAGCAGTGGTATTGCTTATTAGAGTAATTAATACAGCTGAAAAAAACACTGCTTTGCCTGAGGCTTTACCCGGGTTACTTGATCTAGGAAGATTCTGCTTTTATCTGCCGCAAAACCATGCTGTTCTTGCAGCAGCTCATTATGTGATAGAATTGCTTTAAATGGTTTATTTGAAGAAAGCCTCTGTGTTAGATGTATGCAAAGAGAATCTGTAACATGAAGCAAACCTAGTGCCATTCTTCTGCTAACACAGATTTCTTCTAGCATTAGGAGTCTTCTCTGGAAGAAACAAACCCACGCACGAAAAGGAAAACCAAAACAAGAAACCCTCCAAAAAGCCCAAGCCCAGTTTATTTCTTGGAATGAGTTTGTCTCATGAGTTATTTAGGCTTTCTTGTGTTATGCAAAGTGACACTGTAATTCAATATTCAGTATCATTGGGTAATCAGAGTGAAATCTGGTTTGTTCATACAGCAAGGTTCATACTTTTTAACCACAGCAGGGTAAAAATGCAGGTTTTATGGTTCTTTTATTGTCCTTATGACTTCAGCCTTGGAAAGACAGACCTGAAAGCACTGGTAGCAGAGCAAGTTGAAACAAATTCTTCTGGTGTTTTACACTATACTGCAAAATGTGGCCAAAATTAACGAGTTCATACGTGCTGGATCAACTCTGGCCATGCTGGAGTTTTCTGGGTTTTCCATCAGCTTTCTTTTTGAGGAAAGAAGCTAAATAAACAGGATCTCATCTCTCTTTGTAGGTGAAGTCTGTGATAAATCTGCTGTTTGCTGCCTACACGGGGGATGTGTCTGCACTCCGGAGGTAAAAGCCAGTGTGTGGTTGGGAATAGGAATGCTGCTTGTTTGGTACCTGCTGTTATTGTTTATGTATATGCATATGCACTGTGTCTATGTTGGGAACATCTCAGCTGTGCTGGAGGCTGACTGTGTTCACCCAAATGCCAACCAAGCAAACCCAACTCAAACCGTGGCAGAGGTATCCTCGTGCTATGCTGCAACCCCATTGCTTTATGTTTCTTCGGATCATGGTGACATAAGTTTCCTTAACCATGTTTTTTGTAGTCATGGCAGAAAACCCTAGGTATGCTCTCACCTGCTTTATAATTCGGTTCTGAAACTGACACAAAGAGTCAGGCATTGTTGTTACAGAGGTTAGAAACACGAGCTTTGCTTTTTATATCTGGAATAGAATCTGGCGACGTTTAAAGTAATGATGGCAGGAGACTAAATGAATGTATTAATTTGGCCAGAATATACCTGAATGTAGCTAGTGGATGGAAAAACATGTATAGCTTAACTCTGCTGTCCCAGAGCACTGTAGTGTGGTGAAAGAACTCTGCCAATAGCTTACTCTGGGTTTGGGGTTTGCAGACTTGGGAGCCCTCCCTGGATTTCCGCAGGTGGCATAAATGTAATTTGCCTTGTATGACTTAGCTTGGCCATGTAAGGTTTTAAATCAGATATATTAAGTTTCCTATAAAGACACTTTATGTTTCTTTGGCAGTTAGGGCCCCTTCCTTTATAACTGAAGGTAGGATGGGCTCTTGATACTGCCTGTATTCTCTTGCAGTGGAAGTTTCATTGTTGTAGCTTAGGGGTATTGTTCCATGCTAGTTCTGTAGCTTGTTTTAGTTATGTAAGGCTTTTTTATTTTGGTAATACATGTTTATTTTTCTAGATTTGCTCTGTCAGGAATGGATATGGAACAAAGAGACTATGACTCACGAACAGCCCTGCATGTAGCAGCTGCAGAAGGTAGTGTCTCCTCGGATGTTGTTGGCTATCTGTTAATGGAGCGTAGTCAGCTTGTGTTAAAGAGTATCTTCAGTCTATGTGCATACTTGCTTTTAAAAACTTTGTGTATACATAGATACACATACATAAAATATATACACTCACAAGCCTATATACATAGATACACATATATAGAATATATACGCTCACAGGCCTGTTTTTCTTATAGGACACGTGGATGTTGTTAAGTTCCTATTGGAAGCATGCAAAGTGAATCCTTTCCCCAAAGACAGGTGAGTGGTTTTATTGAAAGTTTAGAGGAAAGACACTAAAAGCACCTCTCTGAGATGCTTTAGCACCCCTGAGGAGAAGTGTCTATCAAGTCAAATTGGAATGTATTCAGAATTACTAGCACAGTATGTAAAGAAGTAGATTGTTGGTGCTTTTGGCTCTGTGCTTAGCTGCTGATCTTGGAAATACTGTGCTCTTTCTTGTAGGTGGAATAACACTCCTATGGATGAAGCTTTACATTTCGGACACCACGATGTGTTTAAAATTCTTCAGGAATATCAGGTCCAATACACGCCATCAGAGGATTCCAACAACGGGAAGGAGAACCGAACGGTTCATAAAAATCTAGATGGCTTACTATAATCATCTTCAGCTAGATCCTAAGAATCAAATCACCTATTTAATTGTGGTATACATAAGTAATGAAGAGCGTGTGTGTCTCTATCTGATAGTGGTATATATTTTACAGAAGTCTCTGTTACTTCAGTGTTATGTTACAGGAGTTTCTATACGCACAGGACAAATCCAATCTCTCTCTAAAGAAACAAAACCAACTAAGAATCTCCCTCCATAATGTGAGCAATATTACCTCATGCTGCATATAATTGATGTATAAAAATATTTAGCTGTCGTTGGCTTTACTGTGCACTACTTAATTTATTTTTGTGTTCTATGTGAACTCTAGTCTGTGGTCAGGATTTTTTCTGCTGAGTTTTTGTTTCCTATAGCCTCTGTTTCCAGTATGGCCAAGGTGAGCCAGAGTGCTGTCAGGTCTGAGCGTCAGTGAGGTTTTTCACAAGCTGAGGATGCTGATGTAGATTTTGGCTGGGTGTGTTAAGTAAGGATCTGCACTTACTGCTGGGAAAATAAACCTAAGTAAAAAAGTCCACCTTGTTTCCATAATATAAATATCAGCAGAGTATATAGATGACAGTTGTCAATGGTCTAGACTTGTTATTAGGTAGTCTCGTCACGGAATTTAAGGTTTTTTTGACCAAATGGCATAGGGGAATGGGACATCAAAGAGTGTTTAGTGAGGTTTTTTGTTTTGGAAGAGTTTCTTTTGTCTCACCTCCCTCCTCTCTCTCCATGATCAGCTGCTAAAGTACTTCCCCTGTTGCTGGGGGAAGTGGGTGCTTCCACTCTATGCAGTTGTGTTCCTAGCAAGTACATTTGCACTACAGCAAGCTTTGGCAAGCTGCAGAACCCCCCAGTGGGGCTCATGTGTGCTGTTCTTGGTGCTTGCACCAGGAACCAGAGAGGAGTATGGAAGTATGTGAAAGGCAAAGTACTAAACCAAATATTACATGTAGATCTGACTTACTTTAGGCTTGCGATAAGGAACACGGACAGAGTCAAACAGCTTTAAGGAGCATAGAGCCAATCAAAGCGTGAGCAGAGCAGGAGCTAAGCCAAATTTTGGGGTATGTTCTCTTCTTGCACTACCATCAACCAGGGAGCAGGATATTGCACCAGTGGGGTTCCGCTGGTGCAGAACACGTTGTTCAGCATCAGGAGCACAAGCAGGTGATGCCTTTTGTGGTGAACGGTGGCGCTTCCTGCCTTGCCACTGGAGCCAGCTCAGCATGTGCCCCATCACGGGAAGCGTTGCTGCAGGTACCTGTTGTTTGCAGCAGTATGTTACTTGTTCCCTAGCCCACGTGCAATTGCTTCTGCTGATACCGTGGCACAAAACCTCTGAAGTGAGCAGTCACTGAAGAGCTGGATATTCACAAAACACCACAGGTGTGCACATAGGCAAGAGTTTTAGCACAAGAATTATAGGCAAGTATCGTTTAGCACATGGAAAAGGAGATTGCGTTTGAGAGTTGTGCGTGCGGCTGTTTTTATTCTAGCACATAGTGTACAAGCCAGCAGTAGATCTCAAAGTCAAAATTTTCTGTGCTGAGGCACCAAAATCCTCCTGGAATAATGCCCAAATCCTTTCTGGAATGGCTCAAGCACTTTATAGAGATGATCTGAACCACATTATCCTCCTTTGGCAAATGAGTACACTAAGGCATAGAGAGAAGTGACTTCTCCAGAGTGACCCAGCAGGTCAGCGTGGCTGAGAGGAAATCCTCTCACGTTCCTGTACAGGCTCTGGTTGGTATATGCCATACTGCCTCCTGGCAGGGAAAAGTGCTTGATACTCATCACGAGCATCCTCATGATGGTGGAATCTTGGAAGAGTCTGAAAGTCTAAAGGCCCAACATAGCGTTTTGAAGCTGACTGGTATGGTTATCAAACACTTCTCATCAATCTCACTGTTCTTAAGCTGGGTTTTTGGGTTTGTTTTTCCCTTTTTTTTTTTTTTTCCGGAGATCAGCTATTTTTCTGAAGGCTTTTAACCCATTCTTTTGACATCCTGTATCACAGCCACCCCACTTCTAACCAAGAACCACACGAAATGCCCTCTGGCTCTTTGAGCCACATCAGTCACACAGTAGCACAAGGCCTCTGCCCTGCTGCACCCTGAACTAAATCTCACTATGCTTTCTGTCAAGTTTAGTGTAGAGGAATATTTTCAGATGGATTCCAGTGAAGTATTCTGTATCTCAGTGCTAATCTGACTTCTTCCACGTTTTATTTCCTATCAAGACATATCCTTTAGCTTCTCAGAAAAATACCTGATTCAGCTTTATTTAACTGAAATTTGCATTGCTTGAACTGTCATTTTTAAAATAGAGGTATATTATAGAATACACGTGTATTAAGAACCAAACCAACCCAAAAGAAGGATTTTTAACTGAGTTAACATTTAAGGATCATGGCTGTCCCTAAACTTAATGCTTTCCTGAATCATACTGAGTGCTTTTAGCCGGTCCTTGCTTCAGTGCATTTTTGCTGGTTAGTTTTAGTATTTTCTCATTGTGAGAAGATGGATTATTTTGTAACGTCCAATTCAGCGATGCAGCTATCTAGACATGGCGTTATATTTATAAATATCAGTAGATGCAGTACATTGGTTTGGCTGTTTAGCATTCATGACACTGACATGTAGATTTTATCGTGAATAGCTTTTGGTTATCTTATCAACCGCTGACTTCCTTATGCTCCAAAGAGGATTCCCCCACTCCTTTGTTTTTCTGTCATGTATGTTTCTTCTGTATCACAACCTAAAATGGTCAAGCTAACTTAATGCTTTGTACTCAGAAATATTGTGATAGTCTTAGCATTAATTAGGCCTCTTTTTGTGAACAAAATGTATTGTACCAGGTTTTTTGCTTCAGAGCTGGACTATCAGTGACTATACTTATTGGCAGTGTACTTCTGGTCATTGTAACTGACTGGGCTGATCTTGACTCTTAGATTCGGTATTGTGGGGAATAGACAGTGATGAATGTATTTCTAGCAGTTTCCCATGAATGAATCTAAACTTGAGCTGTGCTGGTTCTGAAAATGAAAGTTATTTATTTTAAGAAATAAAATCCAGATAGTGTTGCTTTTTACAGCATAATAAATGGAAATACCAAGATGATGGCTGTGGTGGGCTTTACTGGTTTATCTGTGCGGCTGATGTTGAAATAAAGCCTTCTGTCATGGGGAAGGCTGTCCAGGAAAACCTCCTTTGGCCATTTCTGTTGTGCAAAGCTTACAGGAAGTCAGAATGAGTTCATCTGATCTAGTTTTGCTTTGTTTCCCTATGTCCTTTCACTGGTTGCTTTTTGTTAAAGGGGTTCTTACATAGATTGGCCCAGTGCCCTCAACAGCTCTACCTCCGTCATGCCTGCTGTCCTTCACCGCATCGATTCTTTCCTTCATTGTACTTCTGTCTGTGTCGTTAATATAAGAGCCTGGGAAGTGTGAGACCCTCAACAGCCCCAGAGAAGAGCGGTGCAGGAGAGGGCCAGCTTGGCAGCTTAGCAGGTTTAGCTGTAGGTCAGTTATCCTACTGACGAACTCCAGTTAGAAATTCAAGTTTGGTTTATTAAAGTTTGGGTGGGGAGGAAAAATAAGATACTCAATTATTCCAACAGCCACCTTTCAAGAACCCTGTAATGCAGATGGGCAGAACAGTGCAGTGAATGAAGAGCATCTGTACTGCCTTTGGACTTCACAGCTCTAACTGTTGCGTTGCACAAACAAGTTTAAAATGAGTACATTTTGAACATTATAAATACAGTAATCTACTGGCAGACACATCGTCGTTGCAATAGAAGTAGCCAAAACACAAGAGAAAGGACAAAAGTGTCAGCTGTGACAGTTCCATTTATTTAAAATGGCAAAAGGCTATTCCAGCATGGGGGATAACCCATGGGTTTTCAAACTATTGGCTGTGTAAAGACAAAGCCACTAATAAGGCTGTGACTTTAAATCTCACCAGAAAATGTCACCCTGATTGATAAAATTTAAGTATAATGAAAACAAATGGCTGCATCTAGAACGTGAATACAAGTGTAGCTCAGGAAACAAGTATTTGATTTTTGTATTACAATACAGATACAAGTCAGATAGTTACAGAAAGATAAAGGCATTCGGTCACCACGTGATATTCTGCAGCACTGTAACCTCTGTAACACAAGGCACCAAAACCAAGTCGGTTTAGCAATGCTTTCCATTATGATATGTATGTATTTAATACGTATAAATACTAGGTCCTTTCACTTTTGTTTCTCTGCAGTGTTGCAGGGGGCACATCAGTCTTCCTGCACACAACGCTAAATGGAACCAGTTGTTTAACGTGTAAGCAGCAGGTGATCAAGCTACCATTTCTGAGTGGTGGAGAAGCAGCTCTGCCACCCCTGAGCCTCACTGGCCCCTGCTGCCCTCCCCAGCATGGGGAATAGCCGTGGGGTCTGCCACAGCAGTAGTAACAGGTTGGAGGGACTGCTGGAGGTAATCTTGTCCAACCCCAAGCTCAAGTAAGGCCTGTGCCTGAACACATAGGATCCAGTACCAGGGTTCTGGAGTCCTTCTGCTCAGCTGTGTGCTAGTTTGCATTCTGGACTAATACATGTCCTTAGTCCAATTGGAGATCAGCTAGTTGAGACAACCTTGCCTCTTAACTGAGAGTTGTTAATTAAGCATGCAGAGAAACAAACCTGTTCCTCCTCTGGTGGAAGCACAGCTTCATTCCTTAAGTGCTAAGGACTGCATATCCTGCAACCATTACTCCATTTAAATTGGACTTCCTTCACTTTCCTGGGCCTTATCCCTAACTGCAAAACCACTTCAGTATCAAAACCTTTAGGGTCTTGCAGCTATTCAAATCAACTGTTAAATAAATGCCCTGGTTCATAGTGCATGAGAAAATTAAGTTCCGTTCCACTTGTTAAACTTAGTGGAGCACATATTATTGTAAAAGATAGAAGTTGACCAGATCCTCACCTTGGTAGGTTAAACACGGCGAGTAAAAACATACATCAACCCCTTTTGCACTTTAAGAGTAGTTTCCTGTTTTGTCTGGTACTGCAAATGCAAGACAGCACAACTGCAGACTACAGAGGCTTTAGTCTTGATTGACTGTACACATGGAGTTGCAGTCTCAGCATGTAACAATGCAGCTTTAAGGTGGTGTCCTAAGAAGTGCCTTTGCTAGGGAAGATTGTGCTGAATGTCCTACGCAAGAAGACCTTGCCTTAAGAAGCAAACAAAAATGAAATCTCACTCTCATGAGAGACCCCCCCCCCCCGCACCTCACACTCCTGTGTTCAGCTATGGGATCCCCAACACAAGAGGGACGTGGAGCTGTTGGAGCGAGTCCAGAGGAGGCCATGGAGCTGCTGCGAGGGCTGGAGCAGCTCTGCTCTGGAGCCAGGCTGAGAGAGCTGGGCTGGGGCAGCCTGGACAAGAGAGGGCTCCTGAAGGGGAGACCTTAGAGCTTGGGGCAAGCTGCTGTAGTGGCAGGTGTCCCTGCCTGTGGCAAGGGTTGGAACTGGATGAACTTTAAGGTCCCTTCAACCCAAACCAGTCCCTGATTCTATTGATTCTTTGCCTATTTTTCTCCCCCAAGGCACTGGGGAGGTAAGTGGGGCTGTCAGCATCTCATGTTGCTTGAGGAGTGGTGTTAATTGCAAAGACCCATTTAGCTCTTGTTCTGGCACTTGTATGTTGTCACTGAATGTGTTTATCAGGTACCTTTGACCACTTCAGCCCTTGATCTCTGCATGGTCACCAGCTATTTCTGGTGCTCCAACCTGAGCAGCAGCCTCCTGAAGCAATCTGTCTGTCTCACACATGGTGGCTCGTCGTCTCCTTTCTCCTGGTGTGGATTTCCAGAGCCTTAAGGACTGAAACACTTTTCTCCACATTCAATGTTTAGTCCTGCACAAGGTCAGGCTGGTTCACAGCCCCACAGAGAAGAATGTTGTCCTGTGGCACTGAAAAGAGAGGGGTGGTTAGCTTTGGGCACACTGTGCTTGCTTCCTGGGGACAGTATTGCTGTATCTTCTATGGAAAGGTGCAGAAAGGTAAGGATAAATTTACAGAGAATAATAACTTAGTGAAGTAGAAGTAATAGCTTGGAAAGGAGTTGGACTGTCTTTTCTGAAAGCAGAGTCTGGATGCCATGTTTACCATCCAAATACCCAAATAGACCAGTGAAGATACGCTTAAACAAGGATATAGCGAGGGAAAAAGAGAATTGGCTTTATGGCTTTTTCAAATAGCAGAAAAATAGTGTGCAAAGGGATGACAGCTCATCTGTGCCTGCATCCAGCTGCATGTGCAAGCCCTGCAGCTGCATCCTCTGAGCATCTTCCCCAGCCTTACCTCCAGCTCCCAGGGACAGCCCCTGCAGCTGCTGCTGGTGCTGAGGAGCAGCTGCTGCACTGACAAGTGCAGTTCCATCAGCAGAGATGTGGGAGCAGTGGGAATGAGCACAGAGCAACTGTGTGTAAATGGGGCTGTGTTGGTTGGGTCCTGTGGAGATGAGTGCCTGGCTGTGTGCAGCGGTGTGTACCTTGCACTGAGCTGCCAGCACCTAGAGCCTGAGCCCACCCTTGTGCTGGGCTGCACCCCGAGAGTGAGCAGCAGCTCAGGTAAGGGATGCTCCCCTCTGCTGCGCTCTGGGGAGACCTGAGAGCAGCTCCAGTGCCTAAAGGGGATACAGGAGACCTGGAGAGGGGCTTGGGACAAGGGCCTGCAGGGCCAGGCCAAGGGGAATGGCTTGAACCTGCCAGAACAGGGGAGACTGAGCTGAGCTCTTAGGCAGAAGCTCTTC
>JBCJKH010040518.1:0-21597 GCA_039877255.1 Loriculus beryllinus | reverse complement strand
CCTTCTTAAAGAATGTCCTGAGATTTCCTCTCTGAATGGGCAGATTGTTCTGCTTCATTTTTATTTGGCTATCAAAATTGAAAAAGCCACCCCCCCCCCCCATTTCATTTCTCTTCTTCTACCTATACACTGAAGTTCTATTTTCTCATACCTTGTTTGTGCTCTTTTTGCTTAGTCTTGCATTCTCTCTTTTCTTTGACTTTACAAATTAAATAAAGCAGCTAACAAAGGACAGGTCTAGTAACTGCCTATATTCTCAAGCCTTGTTTTTCCAAACAGGATGATTCGGACTTCTGAACTTGTGGATCAGAGCAAACAAACAGATTCTTCTAGGCGGATATAAGTCCATCATAATTGAATGCATTTGCCCTCATTTAAATCTAAGATTCTGCAAAATAATTAATGTGAAGTGTGGATCCATGTAAAGGTGATTATTTAATCTAAATGGAACAACTACATTTTGAAAGATAGTAATTTGTATACATACTGCAAGACCAGTTTCTCTATATGGTACCAATTTGTGTTAATCTAATGATCCAACTTGGATTTTATCCATCTCAAATTTCATGTTCTAGGAAGGTACCAGATGAATTGGTCCAGGTTTCATTGCAGTTATCACTAAGGACCTTTAGGTCAAAGCAGACATTTGTTGAAATGTCTTGCTAACTCTGCTATTGGACTCTGCTAATATGCTTCCTATTGATTCTGTCCACAGTTGCGTGCTAAAAAATGCCATGTAATCTTCTGTTCAGCACTTCTACAATCTGCTGTTGATACACCTGTCAGCTGCACTCGTTTCTTTACAGAGCATTACACCCTCTCTTTACTTCATGTGCCATTCCAATTTAAGAAGATACACCTGTTACTATCTACTATTCTTTCTTTCTTTTTTCCTGATGAATATAATACTCATCTGCTGTTGATCACGTTCTCCAGAAATGACAGGATGTCTGAGATTCTCAGGCAGTTTCTTTTTAGCATTCCCCAGTTATCACATTGTCTAATTTGCATTGCTGATTCTTTTAAGATGTTGAACCACATTCCACTAAAATTTCTTCCCTTGGATATTTCATTCTCAGACTAAGTCAGAATAACTCATTTTCCTTATTGAATGACATTTAACACAGTGATAAAGATAAGGAAATGTACATAGCAATCATAATTGGTTTTAGATGGCCTATATTACTGCAGATGGCCTCTACAGTTTTGAAGGGTTTCTTGGAAATATTTTATTCCTTCACAATCTCCTTGAATGCCCTACCTCTCCCCTTACTGCTATGTCTTCCCATTTCTTCTCCTCAGAAACAGTTCCTTTTCCATGTCTTCATTTCCTGTGTGGTGGTCTTTTCCAATTTTCAGTGATGTCAGCCTCTTCATTTCGGCCTTCCCAGTTTTCCCTCAAGCCCACATTTTCTCTAAAGGCCTAGCAGTTTACCATTCAAAGGACTTAACTCTTCTTTATTCAGTTTATTTATTCTTTGCCTGTTTTTCTCCTTCAGACCACTCTCTGGCCTTTGACATTCCCTATAATGATTTCTTTCTCACCCATAGTGAATTCTTTGAAGCTGTCTATGAAAAAGCAAACTCTACCTACCTTAAGGAGTATCTCAACTTCATTTTATTGCTGCCCCCTAAGGTGGAATTTACATAGCTTTAACATGGTGATGTGTCATAATGCTGCCTAATGTTATACAGAAAACATTTTGTTAAATATATATGACACAGTTTCTTATAGATGTACCTAGAAAGTGACACAAATGGAACAGCACAGCACTAGGACCTCTTGCTCAAAGCTGTTAATTCAGTTCATGAAAGAAATCAATATGCAGTATTACAGAGCTCTCATGTCTTGTAAATCAGATTGGAAACAAAACTGAGTACAAGTAGTATTAGAAAAGTTTAAATTAAATTGCCTACAGAAGCTATTTGGGGTGGCCACGTTTGGATTCCATACCGAAGAAGCATGTGTGAGTTTTCTAATACACTCTCTGTAATACAGCTGCTGCTGTTTCTGGTCCTCTGAAATAAGGTTTAAATGTGGAGGCAGAGAAGCCTCACCAGATTTGCAGAAGGTAGAAAACACTCCAAGACAGAGAGCTTCCTGGGACTTCCATGAAATGCAATTGCCTGTGAAGATCAGCAGATAAAGTGAATGCAGTTTCATTCTGACTGACTCTGAAGGCCATTCACGTTTAGACCTGTGGTCAAAAAGCTAACTTTGCTTTTATCACTTCAGTTATGGAGAGGTCCAACTGCGTGATTAAGAAGAAAAGCTAAGGCTTGATTTGGAGTGAATTTTTTCCCCTTTAGAGACAAAATAGCTCAGGAAGTAAAACAAAATTAGTCAAAAAATCAAGGGCAAAATGTAAGGAATTAATCAATTGTCTTTACTAGCCACACATTATACATCACCAGAAGAATATAAAAGCAATGAAAAAGGTCTAATGAAGTAGCTTATAAATTGCAGATTGCCTGTTTGTGAGACATAAAAATCGATTATAGTCTATAAAGAATATAATCGTATCACTGAAGGTCTGGAATCACTGTCATTAGAATTCATGAGGGGATAGATTAGCCTTTCCCTCTCTAAAGATTTTATGTTCATCATTTGGCAACACAGAGACCAGGTAGCCTAGCTCAGCTGTTAAGTAATTCCAACATGAGGCTGCAGCTACAGGAAGCTGAGGAACTCCTTATGCCAGAAATTCCATTAGCCGTAACAGCATTTTACCGTGGAAGCAGAGGATTTTCTTATGTTCTAACTTTTCCCATTGGCAAAGAAGGAACGAAGGGAATGATCTATCCCCTAGCACAGAAAACATAATAAAAACATGGGTAAACTCTGTTTCTAACTTGAGGTAATTAAGGAGGAATAGTCAAGGTCCTTCAGCATCAGCTAACAAAAAAAGGAGAGCAGAGCATTGTGTGCCTAAGCTCAGGAGAGAAGGAACACATTTCTCCTTTTAACATTTGATCTTCTTTAACCTTTAATTACATCAGTGACTCTCTATATGAGAGGGGAATTAAAGCCTATTCTAAATTGTGAATTCTGAAACCTGTTTCTCTACAGGGATAAATAATTTATACAGCCTTGCAATCCAGGAACTTAATGAGCCCTTATGCATGTAAACAAAGTTATAGCTCTTCTTAGCTACTGCAGAGCTCTTCAGTAAGAGTCTAGGGTGGAAAAAGGCGAGACAGGCTTTACTGAAAGATCAGCTATTTAATTGTGTTATTGATCAAAAAGCATAAACAACATAACAATAAACATGTAAAATCTCTGAATTCTAATGCTAATGGTTAGCTTTAGCTCTTTGTCTAGACCTGATAAATGCTGCTTAGTGAAGTACTGAATACAATGATGAGGAGCGATTCAAGTATTCTGTTCTTACGATTAATTTTCTGGATGCCAGTAGAAGTTGTATAACCAAGACAAGGAAGTGCATAGGCATATGTTCACACCTATCAGTAATAAATTATAATTCTTACAGCCCAGGAGTGTGAGTTGAGGGGCAAGTGGCTACAGTGACTTAACAAAAGAGGAAGGCAGACAAAATGTCATTTCTTTTCAAAGTGGCTGCTAATTTCAATGGCTTTTTTATTACTGATTATATCCTCTGAAAGCTGAACAAAATAATGAATTAGTTCTGTAGAGATTAGGGATGACATTCTCACAGAGAACTATTTTATGGGAAAATAAGTTCAGTGCTAGACATCTGGAAGGCAAAAAAAAAAAAAGTTCATTTAATGAAGTTATTTTTGTCAGATATGATAAACAACAACCAAAGAAAAGAATAGTTCCACCATTCCTACAAAAATTCCATATCCTTTTTCATTTTGAACATAAGCATGTTTGTGTTTATC
The DNA here is from genome assembly GCA_039877255.1 of Loriculus beryllinus. Classification (NCBI taxonomy): domain Eukaryota; kingdom Metazoa; phylum Chordata; class Aves; order Psittaciformes; family Psittacidae; genus Loriculus; species Loriculus beryllinus. The sequence continues at coordinate 17,733 of JBCJKH010040518.1, read as the reverse complement.
TTATTTCATCATAGATTTATACTGTATGTGAAAAAGGCATAATGATGCAAATGTGGCCAAGAACAAAAGTGGGAGAAGGATAGAATGAATTTAAGAACACAATAGAAAGACGCAAAAAAAACAGCACCAGGAAAGGAGAAAAAAAGCAAGAATTTCATATGCCTAGAAAGCAAGCATATGAAAGCAGTATTTGAAGATAAAAGGTATGGACTTGTGTGCAAAAGAAGCTACAAAGAAGAATAGAAGAGTACTAAACCAAACCCATGTAAAATAGGGAAAGTAATAAATAACACAAATAATGGACAAGATTTTGACTTGGATAAATAGATCCAGCTTCATTGATTTCCGTTTCAGCTATACTTACTGACAGCCTAGTCTACACTAGCAATTTCCCTGTGGCAATTAAAGCAAATCATTGACTTATGTAGATGTAGCTGAGCTTTTGCATTTCTGCAGTATCTAGGATGGGCTTGGCTTAGTGTTACACGTCTTCCCACTTGATATTATCCTTAAAGTAGTCCCACAAGCCTGTTCTTCCACAAGCACAGATTTCCCTAGGAAGCAGCATGCTTAGCAACACGGGTATCCATGGCAGTATCTACCATGTACTATCTAAATGTGGAAGCCCTTTCACAGTTTTTTATGTCACTACAATCATGCTGCCTACCCCTAGCTTCAGCCCTCATTCACAAGCTGAAGCTGGGGCCATCTACAGACACATAGAAGACCTGGTCTGATGACATTGCTTTCCCTCTGCAAAGACCCTGTTGCCTGTATTGCTGTTTCAGGATCATGAGGCCAGCTGTGGGGAAGGAAATGAAAGGCATAGAGGCCACTGCCACTTTTCCAAACTGAAATTCCCAGGCACCAGCTGTCAAGACCACTTTACAGCCTGAACATGAGGTAACCTGGGTGCAGTGCTTGCAGAGGTGAAGCCTCAGAAACCCTGTGCCAGAAAAAAACCCAAACCCCTTTGAAGGATAACTGTGCACTGCCTTTACCACAAACAGTGGTGTTCTGGGGGTGTAAGAGCACCATGTCTGCCTGCAGAGTGTACGTGTCCTATTCACACGTCATTTGCCTGGTTCTGCACCAGATCACAACTTGATTGAAGCTGCTGTGTCTTGCAGAGCCTCTCTGAGAGCATGGGAAAGCCTCTTAATTCAGACAGCAACCATGATGGCTGGATGCTACAGCCACTATGGAATCCAAGTCTCCAACATCCACTGCCACCATTTCCTGTCTGAGGAGACTGGCATCATGCATACTCACAGCTGTGGGCTGCCTGGATATTACTTAAGAGGATAAAACAATTTAGCCGCCTTATATAAAGTATTTTACCTTTAAAATGAGAATATTCTCAATCTTTTCTTCCTCAGTTCTTTTTCTCTTCCATCACGGTGGTCACTGGCTCCTTTCCACTTGGCTATGGCTTTGGGTTTTGAATCTTCTTCTGCTCACCCTCTCCCCCCCCCTTCCTTAGCAGCTGTGCCGTCCCTCATCCCCTACAGCCTCTGTTTTCCACTTTGCTATCCCATCCATCCCACTTCAGCTGTTTCCCCACGTTCCAGGACTCTTCTGGCTCCTGGTACATTTTCCCGCCCTTAGCAGCTGTCCAGCTCTGGCCTGCGGAGCCTTTGGCCCTTGCTGAATCGTGGGACCCTTCCCAGGCCTCTGCCCTGGCTCACAACCCGCTGTTTTCTCTTGTGCCACTCCTCCAGAGCCAGCCTTTGCCTCGGACTCTTTCCTGTCTCTGCTCAACTTCAGCACCTGCCGGCTGCCCCGTCCCTTCCCGCGCCGCTCCTTTGGCGCCTTCTGCCCGGCCTCAGAGGCGCCTCCCCCGTTCCCCTTCCGCGGCCTGCGCCGTGTGCCTCGAGCCGTTCCCCAGCCCTCAGCAGCTGCTGCCAGGCGGCCGCTTCCCCCTCTCCCGGCTGCTTCCCCTCGGGGGGACCCTCCCTGCCCTGGGGACCCTACGGAACCCCCCGGCCTGAGGACCCTTTCTCTTCAGATCTCGGCACCTGGCGCTGCCGCTGGCCTCAGGCCCCTCTCCCTGGCTTTCCCTTCTCCGCCATGCCAGGAAGCGCAGGTGCTGTCTGCCGGAGCTGGGGAATGGCGTGGCAGCGACTGAATCCTCACATCACGCTTCACTAGTGCGCCAGCATATTGCAGCGGTGACAACCGAGTTGCCAGGATGGGCTCCAGAAACAATCGCAAGTAGGGGCACAATGAGGTGCACAGCAGAAACGCTGTTAAAGGGGAGGCCAGCGTGACCTGTAGCAAAATGTGCGCTGCGCCAGGGCCAACTCAGCCCTCAGGATTAACAGCAGCAGAGGCACTATGCCCGTGTGTTGAAAAGAGCAGCCAGAACAGCTGTGGAGTTAAGCAATGGTTTGCTGCAATTGCTTCTCAGCAGGCATGGCCTTCTCATGGTAGATAAATGGAAAACTGGCAGCCATTAAATTGCTGTTCATGTTTAACCAGGAAGGAGGTGTGCAGTGGACACCATTTTGATGCCAGTGCTGGCATAGGCTGTGAGGTGTGAATGCTGCAGTGGGCTTTAATTTTCTGCCTCACATGAAGGAAACTGCTTATTACTGGCCAAGGGACTGGATTATACCTGAGTTGCCCTTCAGAAGAGACTACCAGCAGGTCCCAACAGCAAGAAGATGACATTTAAAGGTAGCAGCATACTCCTTTTCTGATACACTTATTTGCATGTCATGTTACTGCACCATCATAAGCTGTGTAAAAGGATGGTGGCTGGGGTACAGGATTGGTGCCTCAGTGTTGAGGGACCTGCTGAGTCATGAGAGGGGACCTGCAGCGATGGTTGCAGCCTTCCACAGGTGCTGGCCTTCTCCCTCTGCTGCCCCAGGGAGGAACCAAGAGTTTACACTGGCTCACAATTCAGTCAGGTCCTCACTTCCAAAAGGACATCAAAACCCAAATTAGCAAGTCTGGGCTGGTCTGTTAATGTCTCAGACCTTCAGAAACTCTACGTCCATTTGTTTAAACTTGAAGAAGCACTGCTTCATTTTCCTAGCATCACCAAGTCATCTGGACACCTCTTGGTACTGCCTCAGGGTAGTCTGTTAGCAAAGTCCCAGCCTCTTCCCTCCACAGCCGGATAAGTAAGATTTATTTTGGAGTCAGAAGTCAGACTGTCATAAAAATTTTGCTGGGAAGAGAGATACCTATTTTGGGTTTAAAAAATAAAAGAAAATCAAGACAGAAGAGTAATAGGAATGAAGGAGCAGGACCAGACCCAGGCCATGACCAGGCATCGATTGCCAAGGGGAGGAAGGTGAGTAAAGATGTGGCACCCGGAAGGCCAGGAAGAGCTCAGGTGTTGTGGATCGGTTTGGAGTTTTAAGCAGCAGTTGTAAGGTAGTTTCAATAACTGTCTTTTTGCTTGAGGGGGTTTTCAGTGTTGCTGAGCAGTTTTGTGGGCATAAGAATTAGGTTCCTTCTGCACGTGGGTTCAGCTTCCTGCTTTTCGATGACGTGGGATGAGCCAGGGAGAGGCTTTTGCTTCAGCTTCATCCAGACAGAGAACAGCTTCTCACACCATGACGCATTCAATACTTAAACCAGCGCATAACAAATGGTTATGAGTGGAGGACTCCCTGCAAATACTCAAGCTAGTTCTGGTTTAAAATGCTAGTTTAAGTGTCTGTGGTGTGTGATTTAATTCAGTGAAAGATCTGAACTGATCTTTAAAAGGAATGAAAGTAATAGAGCATTCAACTTTTTTTCTGTACTTGGCTGTATTGGTAGGGTATTGTGTTTTGTGGGGTTTTTTTTCTTACTGTGTGCATTTGCCTTTCGTTAATTACTTCATAGCTTAATTATCTGCACTAAATGTACCCTGTAGGTGATCAAGAAAGCCCTGCACTCACATGCAGACCCATGTTTGTCGCTCTGAAAAGCAGTATCCTTAAGAGAATACCATCTGATTCTGCTGCAGTGCAGTGAGTGACTGGCTGGGGTTAAAAGCCTTGCACACAATTCCTGCTAGTTGGTCATTAATCTGCAGGAAAAATCCCATATCTTAATTGCTGTTGTATAATTAGTAACCTCTCCCTTTTAACCAGTGTTAAGCTGAAACAGTAATGTGCCAAGCCACCATCATTCTCTCTAAATGAGGATCTAGAAGTACAGTTCTGAACAGTGTGTGACAGTGAAATTATTTTTTAAATACTCTTTTGAAATAAAACCAGCACCATCGGTGTTACTTTGCCAGCTCTGAAAACCTACAGGGCTGCCACAGATCATTGCAGTGTAAGTGGCTGAACAAAGTAGTCCCCAAAATTGAAGATGTAAAGATGAGCAAAGTGTGTCTTCTTATGTAACATATGTTGTAAAGGAGCCTAAAATACCAGTCAGTAACTATGTCTTGATTTGGAGAAATCTGGAGCTGAAAGCAAAAGCAGAGTTTAAATACAGCTGTGACGCCCAGGGCAGCCAAATATAACTAAGCTTGAAGAATTTGATGTATTTTTCTTAGTATCTATGGGCTATGTACTTGAATGTTTGATACTGGATTAATTGATAGCTCAGTATCAGTGGTAAATTGATATAGGTTTCCCTGTGGATTTAATATCTCTGTCTTGAATAGGTTTCTATCTTGAGGAAAACACTTTCTGTAAAAGCAAAATTTGGATGTAGAAACATTGAAATACTTGATTTTGATAACAATTTTTTTCCCCATCAATAACTTTCAAGAATTGTACAGCTAAACCTAATATAAACTTAAATGTTTTATTTATGAAAGACATCATATAAAGTAGAAACAAGGGAAAACCAAATTCAAATTAAGGCAAACTGTTTATAAATCACTTTTGTTTTCACAGAAATTCTCCTTTGGATGAAACTGCACTTTCTGAGGATAAAATATGTCTGAACAATTTTTCCCCCCAACATAATTAGCAGTCAGCTGATCACATTCTTGTCTTCAGTGTGATTGTGAAAAGGTTCTAGGTAACTGATAGGCCTCGGTGCCAGGCTGAATAATCAACCATAAATAATAGTGAAATTGCACACAGAAGATGCAGTGAATGTGTTTTCTTTTAACTGACATAACTATAATTGGCAAAACAAAATTAATGCAATAAAGATGAGCATCTGGTTTGCTTTAAGAGAGTCTTCTTCCTGGTGTATTTTTCTAGGGTTTATCCTGGCACAGATGACTATCGGATGAAGACCCAAAGAATAACTTGGTGTGTATGATTTTGTGTAGTGATGGATAGCTAGTTGAAGACTGCTGTTCAAGAAAGGATGCATCTGAGTTTCTTTCTTTTTTTGCTTTTTGCCTGTGTAATGTTGTTAAAGTGATAGAGGATTTTAAAAAATAAGACAAAACTTCTCAACTGCTTGTCTTTCTGAGAAGAACTTGAAAAAAATCAGATGAATCAGCATATGATATTTAAATAGTTCCTCAACTGGAATATCGTATGGCATACGTTATGCACTGTCAGTGGATTTTCATAAATGTTCATGTCCAAAATAGAGAGGTCAGAAGCTCTGCCACTCTCAGTGCACTGTCAGAAACTGGGGTTTTTTTTCTACTTATTAAATCCTCTAGACAGAAGCAGCTGAATCTGTAGCACTCGGTAATAATTCAAACCAAATTCACCTTTACTTTCATGCTTTGCAGAAGCTTCTTGGAGCTTAATACAGATTTTCTCTATTCCCATAGTAATTGCCAATATTCCATAGTATCTTTTTTTTTTTTTTCTTCTTTTTGAGTTTTGCTTGGTCTGTATGGTCTAAAAAAAACCGGGATGATTTTGAGCATTTTGTAAGTTCAGAAAGACACTTTTCTAGATAGATCCACCGGGCATAATAAAACCCTGATTTCTGTGGAAACTTTAGCTGCTCTGTTAAAGTACTTGTGAGGATAAGAGAGGACTCTCTAATTTCTGCAGTTGCTTTCTCCATGCTCATCACCTTGAAAAACACATCTGATGAGCAACAAGTCCCAGGATGGCAAACAAATAGAAACTTAAAGAGAAAATATGATTTGTCTTCAAGCTTGGGAAGTGTCTTCTTAATGTTGTTCCCATCATTTTATATGACCCAAAAATGCTAATTGAAAACCAATGAGAAAAGAAGGGGCATTCCAAAGAGAAAACAAGAAAGAATAAAAAGAAAGGCTCCAGGTGCTTGTTCTTTCTGATGAAGTTCTTTGTAATTTAACATTTATACCATATTGTTTTGATTGCTAGTAGTAATTTTGGATGAGCTTCAACATCCTTTATGTAATAACTTAGGCAGCGCAAATATAATGTAATTATGCATACAAACCCAAAATTCAGGCATCTGAATCACAGCCATGTTGTGGAGGTCTGTGTTACCATGGGAGTATTTTACCTATACAAGCAAATTCACATGCTTTGGAATCATTTTAGGAAGTTCTTTACACCATATTAAAGAAAAATGACAGAAAATGTGGAAGGTCAGAATTGTGGAAAAAAATGTTTCTAAGTAAAAAGTACTTAATTTTGAAAATTTTAATCTTTTGTATATATAATGACTTTCCTAACTTACTCCTATTCTGTTACTAAAAAGCTAGTTCTGCAATTAAAGAAATTTGCTCTGATTCTAAAGGTCACCTTTTTAATCAGCTGAGCTTTTCAAATTACTTCAGGTGGTAATTCTCAGGCTATGCTCACAGCAAACTCTTCTAGATGGTAAAGGGTTATTTTATTTTATTATTCTACTGTGATAAAACATCCTTTAATACTATAATTGAAAGATGCATTTCCAAATAGTTTTCCATTGACCCAATAAGTTTTCTTCTTCTTTTTCAGCAGTTTCATATCTTCTCAGGCTTTTTTTCCAAAGTGTTTGTACATGATCTTTGTAAGTAAAAGTTAGGCAGTAATCAGATTTTGTAACCATTAGGAGTAATATAATAACAAGCCTTGAACACTCATACATGTTTCAGAAGGGGGGTTTATAGTAATATTCTTTTTCCTTAGGGAAGTTTTAGTTAGAAATAGTCTTGAATACAAGTGCTTATTTCACCTTGGAGACATGAAACTGCTAGGATTGCTTCATATCTAGCCTACTTACTTGAATCAATGTATTTAAAGAGGTGAAAACCACTAGCGGATGAAGGAAGAAGGGTTGTAAAGAAGGTGGCTGTGGATGAAAGCCTTAAGCAGTAAGTTACTTGCGGAAGGGAAAATATCATTTTTCATTTATCATTTGCACCTAGCTGCTTTGCCTTCTGGGATTCTTCCTCCTCTATACTGCTGAGTGTTATTTGTGGATAAATTTTAAATTAAGGAGACGTAAATGGTTGGTGCAGAGAAGAATTGGCTGTTTGGAGGAAAGCAAAAAGCCTCTTGCAGGGATAATAAAAAGGTAAACCATTGTAATTTTGGAAAACAATAATTGCCCAACAGGCTAGTATTTAGTAGCACTGTTTTCAAATAGATCCTTTCAGAAATGTTTTACTGCAAAGGTTATGAAAAAGACTGAAGAGTTGCATTATCTAGGGCTGCACCCACCTTCATTATTTCTGGGAAGGAAATCTGGCAAATCATAGGGAGAAGAATTTTCACAGGAACCATAGAGTACAATGAAAAGAATGAAGTACTTCTATTCTCCTTAGTGTAGACCTTTTAACAAGAACCTAGTAGGCACCTGGTTTTGCTAAATTATTAATATTTGTGAAGGTAACCAAAGTTACAAAATGGCCATTGGAGCAAACATACAAGGCAGGTCTGAGGAGAGCAGTTAAGAGAAACTTGAGTACCTACTGACGTTTAGATTTCTTTGATGTACCATTTTTTTACTATCCATTTTCCTCTGTTACCCAGGAAATACAAAAGCTCTGGAATTCACTACACAAATCATAGAATTCCATTATCTAGATTATCTCGTCCAACCTATTTTGGCAAAAGCACAGTCTAGACAAGATGGTCCAGCACCATGTCCAGCTGAACCTTAACAGTATCCAAATAATGCACTTAATTTGATTCATTCCTGTGTATATTTATGTTATGCCTAGAGTCATACTTGTTATTTTAGAACATTAATATTCTTCAATGAAATCTGCCCCATCACAGTGAGTGACTGGCTGGGGTTAATGGTGCTTGGCACAGCTCCTCCTAGTTGATCATGAATCTACAGGAATGCCCTGTGTTTTAATTGTTATTGCTTAATTAGCAACCTCTTCTATCTAAACAAGTGACAAATGACCTGAAATAACAATGTACACAGCGACAGTCATATTCTGTGACCATTTGAGGTATGCTGTAAGCAGATTCTGTGCAAGGCATAGTTAGTGCATATCTATTCAAATAATGTGGATTGTGACAGTGAAATAATGTTCTGCAGATATGATCATTAATAAATGCCTTTTTTTAGTTAGTGTTCAGCATCAGTATAGCTCGAACTCGGTTGAAGTCAATGGAAATAGGTCCAATGACTTAAAAGGTCTCAGGTTCATGGAAATTATTTTGTAAATATAATAGTTACAGACCAAGTTAATAAAGAGGAGATTAGATTTCTTGGGTTATAAACTGGAGAAACTCCATAAATGTGGCTGGTTTAGTATATGTAGAGTTTGAGTAATAATTTTTCACACATTTTTTGAATCATCAAATGGCAGCCCAGCTGTTCTAGTTTGCTCTGTAATACCACTGTAATTCCAGCTATCCTGATCTACAGGCACTATTGCCAATGCCCATCTGCTTGTAATGCTGGCAAGTAGCTGAAAAAAAACCCCAGAGACAGAACAAATAGGAATCTTAATAAGGTCATTTTAGCTGCACTATTGGATTTTGTGAGCTTCTGTGAATTTTAGATACAAATAAATATTATACATTCATCCAGTTTTAGTACAACATGAAAAATTAATAGAAAAATTTTGGAGCCTGAGACGGAAGCTGGTGTTGTCTGAACCAGCACATACTGAACCATTTAGTAGGTGTCCATAATTCATTTAATTCAGTCTGTGGACAAGATTTCCAGCTAATTTGAACTATTTGACTTCTGTTGCTGATTTGCCTTCAAAATCTGCTTAGCATTGATTTATTGATTTATTTACACATTAGAAAAAGTTCAGTTTCTATTAACTAAAGAGCTGTCTATCAGAAACACTCAATATAAATGCTATTAAAAACCATCTGAGCCTGTTTTGAAGTTTACATAAAATTTCTGGTAACTTAAGAGCTGGCAAGACCAAATTCACCTCATAGCTGAGGACATACATAGCTAGTTTTGGTCCAAACTAACAAACATTAGAAAAGGCTATAAATGAATAAAACCCTGTAGAATTTGTAGAAGAATATATGCAACAAACACATTCATAATTTACTGTGCTCCATGAATGCCATGGGAGTAATTGTTTCCTTTAAGTACTTGGCAAACGCTACTAGTATCCATTCAAAAAAGTAATTTTCCACTCAGATAACTTGTAAGCACTCACGGAAAGAACAGTCAGCAATACAATGCTTTCTCTGTAGTTCTTCTCTGGCTACGTTCATGTACTCAAGGCAGAAGCTTTAAACACGGAAGAAATGAACAGCTGGTATCAAATCCACAATTACATGCAGAAAGATCATCTTCTCATGAGAGCAGAAGTTCATGGTTGTTATGTAGTTGTTAGTTTTCTGGTTTGTGTCTCCCAGGAACACTTTTGTAGTTTGAGGGAAAGTTCTACATTCTTCTGAAGAAGTGTATTTGCAACATGTAAAGAGGTTGGCGTGATAGACACAATCACCTAGACTTGAATCTCTTTGAATTGTGAACTGCAGTTCTGTCTTTTCTGTAACTGAAGAAATCATACTTTATGGACTGGACAAGCCTAGATAGTTAAATAGGTTGGTTGGCTTCAGTACCAAGCTGCAGGATTTTCAGTGAAAGAAAATTAATACATAATCTATAAGACAGTGAAGTGATATGCATGTGCATATACATGCACCTAATTAGTAAGTAATATGGACCTATTTAGTAAGTAAGGGAGTATAGATGCAGCTGAACAAATAGATGCAAGTTTGTTCAGCCATGCCTGCAACTGTTGTGAATTGTCTCCTATTCCTGTAGTTTCAGCTTGCTGCTCATTTGCATGATGTATTGATGAGAATTGTCTTCTATTCTAGAATGTGGTACATTTTCAGTACTCTACTGTTAGATTTTTGTTACTGTTAAGATTCTGTTAGATAGCAAAGATTCAGATTCACATCACAAAATGTAAATATTAAATATTTAGTTGTAAGTCTTGGTATTGGTATTGTAATAGCATTTAGATGTCACCTCGATGTTCTCTTAGTTTGGGGTTTGTAGAAGAAAAAAGTGAAACAGTGTGTCACCTAAATGCCAATTTGCTGCTTACCTTGCATATCTATATTTACAATATTTCTAACGTTCAGTGAATTGGGATTTAAGAAGTTCTGCATGATTTTGCAGAGTAATTGACACTTTCATCAGGGCATAGATATTTTTCTCTCTAAGAAGCACAAAATACAAGATTCTGCACAATTTTTGATATTTTCAATATATTATATGAATGGATAAATATAGGGTTGTCATAATAACAAACAGAAAAATTGCCCACATCCAGAAATACTATATCTACAGATGAGGGTTTTTTTTTATAGTCAGAAACGTGTATACCTCTTACTTGTGCACGTACTACCAGATAGACTAGGGCTCAGGAGAGAAAAAAGCTATTGGGCAGTTGTGTTCCATTATAAATATCAGCTCATTATAAATAAGTAAATACTTGTACCTGCATAGAATGTAGCTGGTCAATACACTTCTTCATCAGTACTTTTCTCTGTAGCTACACAGCTTACAGTTTGCAGAAGAATGGTTTAAAATTCACTTTTAGGTATGGTGGCCTGTTTTTTTCCCCTCAAGAAAATGGCACAGAGAAATGGTGCATTTGTGATCAGACAGCTACTCTTTATGTGTCCAGCCTTCAAAGGGAATATTAAGGATGAGTGCTGTACTTTTTCCTCTGCATTTGTTGCTTCTTTCGGATCAGCCTTGCCCCTCATTCTGGTTAGCTTCATGCAAAACATCTGTCAGATACACTTTTTCACTTCATTGGTGATTTGATACTCCTTGAAGTTTTAAGAATTTCTGCAATTAAGTCTGCTTTTTAGGAAACCATATATTTTGAACAGTACTGGAAAGTAGAGGCATTTTTTCTATGTAGTTTTTGCATTCTGTTTGGTCTGATGCAAAATAAGGTAGTAGGGCAATACGATCTAGTTGTTAAATAGGTTTTGGAAAAGAAGTATTTTCCTGTCTAAAAATGTTTGCTAAAAGCTGTTAAAATAACATTAACAATACAAAAGGTCTTGTCCAAAATATCTTAAAGGACATGTGGCTGTCATGTTGGGGTAGAAGAATTGAGACAGAAATAATTGTCTCTGTTTTTCTGTGAACCAAATTCATTTGCCAGAAAGCAAAGAGAAAAAGAAAAGCCTGAGATAAAACGATGTTTTAAGCTCAGAAACCCAGCAGATAGAAATGGCACAAGCCTTTTTCTATCCATTGGTTAAGTTTATGAGAAGCAGATCAGAAAAGTGTAGGCATGCGTTCCTGCTGCCTTCTGCAGATGAATTGTCAAAATGCTGTGTGCCAGTTTAATTAATTAGAGATGTAACAATCTTTTCTAGACACAGGCACAAGATACTCTTTAAAATGCTCTTTAGAAAATGTGTAACTGATACTTAAAGCCTAAGTAATTATTTACCATTTTTCTGAGTACTTCTAAAGTATCAAGTAGGAGCATTTAAAATCATTATTTTTAAAAACTGTTTTCATCAGTAGGACTTTCATTTTCAAAGATGACAGCTGGACCAGACTAATTCCTTATGTATCAAATACAGTGGTAACTAATCCTGTAACTTTGCATGTATTAAATACTGTGTGTAATTGGAGCATGAGGTTGTGGTTAACTCATTTGGAAAAATTAGCAAAGCCATAATTGCTCACAAAATTGTGAACATCTCTTATGTGATACACTAATCAAGGATACATATGATAGGCACAAGAATATGTGCTGATGTGCTGCACACTTTGTACAATGTAATGACAAATAGTGAAGCAGAACTTTGCAGCATTGTGAATATAACACACATACTCTCTTGGGATCTTCTTAGTCTCCATTTCAGCTGTGTTGATTACATTAAGAAGAATTACTTCTACATGGCACATATTCTGAAAATGTTCAGTAATATATAATACTTTAGAGTTCTGTAGGCTATTGGTTCTACTGTGTGATTTGGAGTTTTTCTCACTGCAGATCATAAGCTCTGTTTAAGTTCTGATTAATTACCCTATTATCCCTTGTTGCATTCTCACCATAGACATGGAACACAGCTAAGTGTTGCAGCTGCAAGTCCACCTCTGTTACTCAGCTTTTGTTGTTAAACTCAGAAGCTTTTTCTTCTTTTATTCGCACTGATATTTAAAAAAGAGCAGCTACACTGCTTAACAGTTGAGTTAAGGCAATGTTTGAAGACTTTTAGGAACTTACTCCAGGTCTGTTAACTTCAGGGAATTTCAGTAGGCTTTGGATTAAGAATAGAAATTAAGAAGAGGAGCGTGTGCCTTTCATCCATGTTGTCATCTGTTATGTGTATTTTTTTCATAGAATGACAGAATGGTTTGAGTTAGAAGAGACCTTAAAGCTCATCCAGCTCCAACCCCCTGCCACAGGCAGGGACACCTTCTTCTAGACCAGGTTGCTCCAAGTCCCATCCAGCCTGGCCTTCAACACTGCCAGGGATGAGGCAGCCACAGCTTCTCTAGGCAACCTGTGCCAGTGCCTCATCACCGTCATATGGAAGAACTTCTTCCTCATGTCTTGTCTAAATCTCCTCTGCCAGTTTAAAGCCATTCCCCTTTATCCTGTCCCTACAGGCCCTTGTCAAAAGCCCCTCTCTGGGTTTCTTGTTGGCCCCTTTAGGGACTGAAAGCTGCTTTAAGGTCTCCCTGGAGCCTTCTCTTCTCCAGGCTGAACAAGCCCAGCTCTCTCAGCCTATCTCCATAGCAGAGGTGCTTCAGCCCTCAGAGCATATCTGTGTCCCTTCTCTGGACTCACTCCGTCAGCTCCACATCCCTCTTACATAGTTGACCCAGAGCTGGACACAGGACTGCAGCAGGGGGGTCTCACCAAAGCAGAGCAAAAGGGGAGAATCCTCCCTTCACCTGGTCATGCTGCTGGTGATGCAGCCCAAGGGCATGGCTGGTTTCTAAGCTACAAGGACATACTGCTGGGTCATGGGGAGCTTCTTGTCAACCAACACACCAAGTCCTTCTCCTGAGGGCTGCTCTCAATCCATTCTCCACCCGGCCAGTATTAGTGCGTTGGATTGTCCTGACTCAGGTTCAGGAGCTGGCACTTGGCCTTGAGCTTCATGAGGTTTGCATTTTATTTTTCTCCTTTGATTTTTTCCTTACTGAATATTGCTTTTAGCAAGAGGGAGAAATGAGGCATAGTTATTTTAATTGGTTTCTCATTCATTAAAGCTGGTAAATGCTGAATCCCATTTTAACAAGCACTAAAACCAGACAAAATAATAATATTTTTATAAGAGATTCAGGGTAAGAGAAGGGAATTATTGCAGAAATGAATACATCAGAACAGATGTAACAAATTGTTACTAGATATCTGGGTGCATAATTATTCAGTTAAGGCTTAACTACTAAAGAGCCCCATTATGATAAATAAATATATTTTGTAAGAAAGGAAAGTGTCTGTTTGAACTAAGGCAAGCATTATTACAGATGATGGATTTTGGTTAGAGTAAGAAACTTAGTGGCTGGTTTTATCTTACTGGCAATAAATGGCTCACGTGCTAGCATCCTCTGCTATTCTTCCTCATGGTCAGAACTTCAGACAGAAAAACCATTTCCCCTAAACAACTTCAGGCAGAATTTTTAAGGTGAGCATGACCAGTCCAGATAAGACATTGTTCAACAGCAATCCAAAACAGCACAGAATTTATCAGAAAAGAAGTTTAGCTTGTAGGCTGGTGTTTTGTGAACAGTCTGAATCTTTTCCAGTTCATGAGTCCACAAAAAGAGAAATTAATTAGAAAATGCCAAGTTGTTAAAAAGATATATAGACATGTATATCTTATATGTGTTAGTTACATAAATCTTTCCATCTCCCCAACTGGCTACTAATCGATAAAGCATGGTTGAGTACCAAGCCACTGTTAAGCTAAACATTTTTTTTTCCTTGGTGTACAAAGCAGGATTTCCTGCTGAAAAATAGATTCCAAGCATGTGGACTATAATTATAAGCTACAGCCATCACATATTGCTGGGTGAAATGGTTAAGGGGAAAAAAAAAATCAGGATACATCTTGCCCACTAGCATGCTCTCTGTTGTATCAAGATACAGTTTTAGCCACTTGATGCCTATGCATATGCTGATCTTAGAAAAGAGCAGTGTGAACAGAGCACTTGTCAGCTGACATGAAGCGAGGTGAAGTGGATGTTGTTTTGGTACTTTATCTCGTGGCATCTTATTAGATTCCCAGTGGCTTGCTACAGACATTAAAAATGGTAGGAAAAAAAGAAAAAGAGATTGCTTCTAAGTAGCCTAGAAAAAAATTTTTGGCTCTACTGTAGAATAAGAAAGTGTTTTAAATAAGAAATTAATTCCTGAATTTCATGCTAACTGATACTACTGCATATAATAGATTATTTTAATTACATCCTGGGATGATGTAGACTATTAAATAAAAATGTTAACATCTTCCTAGCAACAAAAGATAAAACCATGTACTAATAAATGTTAAGACCTTGCTCGTGGAGGCTCTTGGCTATTAAGGTTGTTTCCAGCTTTATGGCTAAATCATTGAGGATTGTGTTAGTCTTCCACTATAAGACACTCTTAGATGCCAGGAATGGATATAGTCACAAACATTATAACTCCTGAAATGTAAGTTTAAGAATTACATTAAGTGTTCTTGAAGAAGGTAAATTTTTGCTAGCTAACACTAAAGGTGAAAACACATTTGGGAAGCTTAAACAGTTATTATCTTCATATGACTATATGGGGAAATCTTCATCACCACCTATTAAATATTACATATGGATCTCTTGATTTCAGATCTGCAGCTCATGGTACTGAAAGCTTAGTAAAATTCAGATAATTAAGTTTTAGTAGCAAATACTCATTACTTAGGAAACTGGCATATTTAAGACTAAAATCAGGCTTGTGTTAACCTAATGGTAATATGATTTAAATGGTCACATTTTGTTCACTGTAAATCCAGCTATGAATATTTTTAACCAGATACATGGTATAACCTTATCATTGGAACTCATGTTCTGATAGGACTTGAAGTAGATTTGCAAACCCATGCATTTCTTTAAAGAATTATGAAAAAATTCAAAAGGAGCCTGGTTTTGCTCTCAAAATAGTTTTGAAATACCATGTACGCTTGAAAAGCAATAAGTCATTCCCCTCTCCCACCCAGTATGATGAAAATGAATGCATCCTTAGCTCATATAAATTGGTATGGGTCTATTAATTTCAGTGAAGTAATATTAAATCAGATGTGGCCTTTAAATACAAACAAATCCCACTATCACTTAGTTATTGGGCTAGTTTAAAATAAGCAATGAAATACTGTGATTTACAGATGGAGATAAAGGGATTTTTTTTTAAATGAGTTCTGATAAATGACATGCGTTCAGGGAGATGGGATTTTTTCCACATGCATCATTTTAGTTGTCATTCACATCTTCTAAAAGTTATAGTATCACTAGTGTTTATCTGGCTCAACTGTGTGGTTGGATTATTTGTTAATTGCAGAGCTGCCTTCAACTGAACACAAATACTGTTCCCTGCCAGTATATCCATGCTGGCAGAAACCCTGCATGTGACGGAGCCAGAAACACAGAAATGTCCAAGACTGTTAATTTTTCAAGCCATTCATGAAAATTCTTTTTAATAAAGGAACACTGTAAGATATGCAACAGGTAGATCACCTCCTTCCTTACTTCCTTTTTATTCTAGACATATACTGCCTTTACCATTAGACCTCATAGCAGCCTTTCATTATCTGAAGGGGGCCCATAAGGTTGCTGGAGAGGGACTCTTCATTAGGGATTGTAGTGACAGGACAAGGGGTAATGGGTTAAAACTTAAGCGGGGGGGTTTATATTGGATATAAGGAAGAAGTTCTTTACTGTGAGGATGGTGAGGCACTGGAATGGGTTGCCCAAGTTGTGAATGCTCCATCCTTGGCAGTTTTCAAGGCGAGGTTGGACAGAGTCTTGGATGACATGGTTTAATGTGTGGTGTCCCTGCTATGGCAGGGGTTTGGAACTAGATGATCTTGAGATCCTTTCCAACCCAAACTGTTCTATTATTCTGTGATTCTATGATGAACATATTTGAGGCTGGAAAACCAGCAGTAACTAGAAGGGTAAAGTGATTTTTGGCGTATGAAGACTCCAGAATAATATATGATAGGCTTTGTTTAGGACATTCACAATTGTTTGCTAATGATCAAACTTGGGGGGGAAAAAAAAAGTTAAATCTCAAATTCGAGCATTACCAGATTGTTTCTCTGATAAGTTAATAGCTAATTGATAGAGGTCTGGTTTTTGTTTGTCTTATTAGCCAAGCCTCAGTATTCTCAGAAAAAAGGATTCAGAAAAAAAAGCTTCTAAGCATGCTAAATTACCTAAGGCATATAGGTAATCACTAAGCTAAGAAAAGCTATAGATGAGCTTTATCAGATTTTAGCCATTAGAGATAATCCGTGTTACAAGTGGAATGTATATATTTCTGACCTAGAAATCTATGAAAGATTTAAGTTAAGACTGCTACACCACAGCAGGAAATGAGGAACCAAATTTATGCATTTCAATCACACTTCTTTATGGAAAGTATCAGAAAGTATTGCAGAAGTGGCAATAGAAGCAGAACTGAAGGCAATCCTACTGTGCTTGAAATTGTTCAAGGGTGGCAAGTTTGCCAGTTTTACAGCACACCTTCCGGTAGTGTTCACAATGTTAATACAGTTATATAAAGACAGACCTATGATTTTAGAAGCTGCTGAGTCACATTTTGCCTTTACTGAAGTGAAGCAATTGGTTGGTAATACAGAAAAATTGCACAGTGCTATGTGAAATTACAAATCAACTGGGCACATCCACATGTGCCCAAGCAGAAAGGCTGTTAATCAACATGTCAAGCAGCTGTTAAGAAGAGAATGCTGTATGTCACAGGAAAATCTTGCAATTGTTCTCCTTGGTAAACATGCTTTTCATAAATGTATGTGAGAAGAGCTGCCTTAGAATCTGATAACCTGCTTTCTGTTAGAAAATCATGGAATGGAATAAAACCAAACCACTTAAACTCTTCATTGCATGCTAGCAGTGTTCCAAAAAATACTTTGATCAAATGAGAGATTCTTTCTTAAAAAGGAAAGCTTAAAGCATGACAGCATGCCATATGACATGGCCAGAATTACTCCACCAAAACAAGCGTATAAAGGTTGAGCTTTTTTGGCCTGGAGAAGAAGAGGCTCAGGGGGGACCTTAAAGCAGCCTTCCAGTACTTAACGAGACCTACAAGAAATCTGGAAAGAGGACTTCTTACAAGAGCAGCTGGTGACAGGACAAGGGGGAATGGCTTTAAACTGACAACAGGAAATTTAGATGAGACATTAGGAAGAAATTCTTCCCTGTGAGGGTGCTGAGGCCCTGGCACAGGGTGCCCAGAGAAGCTGTGGC
>JBCJKH010040516.1:0-27930 GCA_039877255.1 Loriculus beryllinus | reverse complement strand
ACAACAAAAAAAAAAACAGTCGAAAACACCAAACAATTGCATTTTTCTTCCTGCTCAGTGCAACGTATCTTTAGCAAGCAGCTCGCTGCGAAGACGCCATTTTATCAAACCTGAAACGCAGCCAAGAGCTGCGGACGCTGTGCTGCTGCTCTCCGCTGAAATGTTATGTAAGAAATTGATTTAACAGAACCAGATGCTATTTTCTCAGGGTTAGGGTTGCTTTCTCTCTCGTCCTTCCTTATTTTTTTTTTGGCTCTAAAAAGGGCTGATGGGTAATGAAATACCTGGAGAAAGGAGCCGCCCAACCATCCTAGGAGACGCTACATTGTGTGCAGAGCTGTTTCTACTCCTGCATCTACGCTCTCCAGGGCTCCCGGCTTCAATATGTCGGCTGTGTACAGAGTAAGCCTCATCCTGTAGAGCTGCCAAGAAAATCTCTCTGTGCAAGCGTGCGCCCAGACAACCTGCAAGCTCGGCCGGGCCCCGGCTGCACTGGCTATGGAAATGCCCTCTCCACGCACAGCCCTCCTCCCCCTTCCCCTCACTCCGCTCCTTAACTCTGGGTGAAGGTATCAACAGAGTAGGATTTTTAAGCTTTGATTATCTAATTGCAGCTGACACTAAACCGATCTTCCTTCCTCTTTAAATTCTTTCAACTGTCACAAAACATTTTCACTTCAGGACCCAGCTACAATTAGCACCCTAGCTGCTTTTCTCCTGCTTTTGAAAGTCAGCCAAGAACTGCCGACCGCCTGCCCCGACAGCAGCTCCTGCCGTAGTCCTCCTCCCTGCCTTCACAGCAGCTCCTGCCATAGTCCTCCTCCCTGCCTTCACAGCAGCTCCTGCCATAGTCCTCCTCCCTGCTTCAGAGCAGCTCCTTCTTCCTGCCCAGCATCTTCCTCCCTGTCTGACAGCAGCTCCTGCCCGGTATCCTCCTCCCTGCCCGACACCAACAGCTCCTGCCCGCTGTCCTCCTCCTGCCTCACCGCCAGCTCCCACCCCAGCAGCAGACCAAGCCCCAGATGTACGCTGGCGTGTCGCCAAGCCCTTAATGACTTCCCAGCCTCTATCTAACACAGATCTAAGTGGCAAACACGAGAGCATATTAATCAAAGGCGCTGTTGTTTATAAACGCTAAGAACTGCCCTAATACTGCAGCACGGATAAGGGCGACTCCTGCCTCCTGCATCTTTTATCTAGTGCGGAGCACTGGTTTGCTTTAAGACATATGAACACACAAAGTGTGAACAGAAGGGGGAGCAGCTTAATGTTTTCAGGACCTAAATAACATCACAAATTCTGAGAACACACGTAGAGGATTTTTTATCAATACATATACATAATTTGTGTTGGTTAAAATACACACAAATCCAAGAGGATAATTTACGCATAAACTTTCATTATGACCAATACACTCCCCCCTACAATTATTTCCCCTTCTCACTTCCTTTGTCTTCCTCCTCCTATCTGCCCCAAATACATATTAATTACCCAGTAAATGGAGCACGTTTTCAATCTGCCGTGGCTTGGAGCAACCTGCTCTAGTGGAAGGTGTCCTTGCAGGGGGTTGGAATTAGATGAGCTTTAAGGTCCCTTCCAACCCAACCCATTCCATGATTCTATGATTCCTTGGTGCAGTTTGTCCCTCCTGCACCGGGTCACACACCACTGATGTCTCTTTAAAGGGTTGGCTGCATTCTCAGAATTGCTGCCACTTCGCTACCAAAGCACAATTGCTGCTGCTATTCTTGGCTCAAGAACTGTTCCACTGAAATACCCCTGAAAATAGCTGGTTTCCTTCTGAAGACATTTATTCTGTTTCTTTGCAATAGTATCTGAATGCTGGTCGGGTTCAACCTCATTTTAAAAACACAAGATGAATGAAAACCTAACCTGCTTGGGTGAGTTTCCATTCAGAAAACTATTTCAAATGCAACCAGAAACTAAGCTGGTTGCAGAAACTTTACATTGACAATATCATTGTGGCTTATTACATTCCTTCAATACCAGCTATACATGATTGAAATTCCCGTTAATTAAAATGATATGCTGAAACTGGAAGAGAATGTATCATATATTCCCACATTCCCTGTATTTTCTTTTATCAATAACATAAACTTCCTGTAATGAACTTCCACGCAGAGGCAGGTACTTACACAGGGCAGCTCCTCAAGGGGATGTTTTTTACCAGTCAGGAGCACACAGGAAGGCAATGCAAGACCCCACACCAGTTTGAGGGGACATAAAGCACAGCTCTCACTCCAGCCTGTGCTGGCAGAGAGCATCTGCTCCCTTCCAGGAGCCCCATCTTGTAGCAACCTTGACAGGGCACGTGTCTGAGAAATCTGAACTTCTTACAGATATCTGCACACTGGAAAAGGGGATTTGAGAGGTCACGCAGAACACTCACCTGATCCAAGGAACCATTCCTGATACATACTAGGTGACATCTACCCAACCCACCGGGGAAGAAGCCCTGCAGCAATGGAGACTGCACATTGCCAAGTGCTCTATCTCACTTCTTCAGATAGCTTTCATACTGGCACGTTTTTCCTAATGTCTAACCTTAATCTTCCTTGTTGAAATTTAAGTCCATTATTTCTTATCTGATCCATCAGAGCATACAGAACAGATCACTTCTTCCCTGCAGCAGTCATTTAGGTATTCTTGCATTTATAACTCCAGTCTTCCTCTGACTTAGGAGCTCCAATTCCTTCACACCTTGCAAGGCTTATTTCTGTTGCATGCCTCTGCCGACTGCTTTACTTCCTTCTGAAGGCACAGTAACACCCCAAAACTCAACTCAATATTCAGAGACCTTATCAGAAGTGCCTCATGGGAAACAGCACTGTTCACATCCCTCAGTGTGTCTGTCTTCTTTTCAACAGTGTGACACTATTAACCTATTTACCCTGTGACCAACTCCAGATCCGTATCTGCAGTGTGATACTCACATATCCACGTCTGTGTATGGAGCTGGTCTGGCCAAAAGGAAGAACTTTTCCCTTTTATTTCTTATTCCATTGCTCATTTTTGTCACCGCTGTTGTTTACAGCCAAAACACTGACGCAGACACTGAGGAATACAAATCTGCACTCTCACTGAAATGTTCTCATCCTGCCAGGAAGGACTGATAGCTGCTCCCTGTCTACATCCTCCTGAGCAGTTATGGCACTTCTCACAATAGTTTTGTCTTGTATTTCTCACTTATTTGCACCACCACACAGAAAGTCTGCTGAGGTGCTATCGCAGGCAGGGCAAAGTTGACTTTTAGGGCACGATCTCCCTTCTAAATTCACCTGCTGACAGGGAACTACTCTCCACTGGCATGACATCCTCTCTGCAAACCGATGCTGGCTCTGTCTTTCTCTTGTGAAGCTCTGAATGCAGAAAACTAGCTGCTTTGGTTATTTTTTGTAGTATCATTCTAGCAGATTACTCTGATGTGCAAGCCCTCATTTCTTCATTCTCACCTTTCAATACTGGTTGGTTGATTTTCTCACACTCCGAAGGAATGTCAGTGGGCCAGAGTGCCCCAACCCATCCTCTATGCAGTCCACTATGAATTTCAGCACCTCCAGACACCTTAAAACATTTTATCTCCTTACATACACTAACTCACTGTAGCCTTAGTTCTATGTCTATCATTAGTTTACTTATGCAGGGAAAACTCATTTAAAGTATCACTGATGCCATCTATCAACGGTTCTCCCTGCTGACTATCATACCAGTTCCACTGGCCTTCCTCTTTACAAAACTCATGGAAACATTATATTTTTGTTCACTGTTTTTTGTTGGGTTTTGGTTCCCTCCCCACCTCCCCCAACAGCTACAAGCATCTTTGGTTTTTATGTGTTTCTTGCAGTATCATACCTGCGCTCTGAGCTGCACCAATTCAGCTTTCCAAGAACTTTCACATGACATTACTCCCTTCCTACTCTTCCCAAGGACCAAACTCTGATTTCCTGGTCACTTTGACCTTAGTTTCTTTCTATTTTTGACTTCACCACCATCAGAGACAGGTCCTGCTACTGAGCCTCTTCACATGGTTTGCCAGAAAACTGCCATCTGCACAGTTTAACAACTTGCCAGACTGTCTCCCAACCTTTTTTCCCCGCAGACACCCTGGCAGTTCATGTCTCTGGCTCACAGCAGAGCACAGCCATCTACAGTAAAGCTGGAGGCAGGATGCAGGTTTGTGATTCTAAAGCAAAAGCAGTGGCCTTTGAGTCACCGTGCTTTTGCACAGCCCCAGTCTTCGGAAGTGAGGACAGCAGAACTCTAAAGGCATCTCAGCTATTTAGCCTTTACAGATGCCTGTTTTTCTTTCTCCCAGTAAAAAATTCTAATCTCTGACAAATAAATTTGAAGCAGCAGATTTATTTTTCACGCTTGGCTGCCTGATGTCAGATAACATACACAATGCAGAAAAATTCATTCCAAAGATTAGTTTACTGATGAGGTTTTACCATCATTTTTCATTCATAATGCCTGTATTTGTGCTACACAGAGCTTGCTACTTCTCCATCTATATTCAAAGCAGTATATGGAATTTCTCAACATTTACATGGGAGACAAAACCCTTTTGTGGCTGAGCCTCACTTCCCACAGACTTTCTCATTATTGCATTTCAGAGTATGCTCATCACTCCAGAGCACATCCAGGCAGTACTGCCTAGATCCTATCTCCATGTTAACTGCTACGTTTTTGTCCTTGCACAATGGTTTTTAACTTCCTTTTGTCTAAACATATACCTGTCACCAGTGACCTTTGGGAAGAGTGCCTGATCTCCAGGGACATGGGGTACCAAATGCTAAACAAAGCCCCTAGGAACAAAACGAGAAGAAAGCAGCACAGTCTCTACTCATGCAACCTCTGGCAGTACCTGAGCATCCCTTCACAACACTAATTCCATGAGACAAGATGTGATTAAAACAAATTCTAGTCATTTTTGTGCTTTCTTATACAAATGGCATAACATCAAATCTAACCCCATTAAGCAGGAGAACTTTTAAACAACCACGTTGCAGAAGCTTTGTGTACAGTGATGAGCTGTACAGTGAACTGCTCGTGGCTAACACCTAGTCAAGTGATGCAAAAACTGGAAGCTGTTGGGAGTTTTAATACAGATAATAAGCATTATGTGTTTGCTGTATACAGTTACCTTCCACAGTAGTATAAATAGCTGATTCTTGTGCTCACAAAGGAGTATCACTATGCTAGTTCCTTCACCTGAGATAAAAACCTACAACACAGCACATGTTCTAGGTATTATGCAGGACACTTTAAAAAAGTGTATTTGCTATACAGAGTGTGAAGTTACGTACAAAGTGTGAAAGAAAGAGGAATAAATGTACTGTCCAATCCCTGATCTCTACTTTATAGCATTTAGTAGTTTAACTATTCCATATAAAAATTCTACTTATGGAAGGTGCACAATAAATCCATTTCTAAAGTTTCCTGGTTTAATTTTGTAACTTTCCAACTAAAAGCAAAAACTACAGCAATGGTCAGCCAGCAAAGATATTCTGCTAATGGAATTACAGAATATGGGCCCAAAGAGATAAAATTCAGCAAACCATTTCCATAAAGGCAGCTTTCACGTGCTTTATTTGCCAAGAAATCCACCCATTTGCCATGCTGTCAGGAAATTAAGCTAAATCTTATTCCAAACTGCTGAAATGAATCATAGAATAGTCAGGGTTGGAAGGGACCTTAAAGCTCATCCAGTTCCAAACCTCTGCCATGGGAAGGGACACCTTCCACTAGAGCAGGTTGCTCCAAGACCCTGTGTCCAACCTGGCCTTGAACACTGCCAGAGATGGGGCAGCCACAGCTTCTCCGGTCACCCTGTGCCAGCGCCTGTAGGTAAGTCTTTCCTGACTCATAAAATAACTTATTTCTGTGATGTAAATTGACTTAGTCTACGTTACCCAGACGCTATTACTTTCCCATGAATCAATAACAATTCAGACCTCTCTCGCTGAATAGCATCATGCCACTTGACAAAACTGGGCATCTTTTAAGAAAGTTCTCTCAGTTTCCTTTCAACACGGAAAGAGTGAATTGCAGTGCTAACACATGCACTGACTCAAATGTGTGAAGAGCTCTTACCCAAAACCAATGAGCAGAAGACTCAAGGTATCAATCAGTTCACTGAACATACTGGTCCTTAGCTCATTAGCTTCTATTGTCCTATAGAACAAGGATAAACAATAGCCACCTTCAGCATGTGAAATGTAGGGAAATTACAGTCAGGTTTTCATACAGTTATAGTTGTCAGAGCTGCAAAGAGTTCTAAAACAAAAACTGATGGCCAACTGCATAGTCCATCTTCACACTGCTGTTGCTTGAGTAATCGTTTAAGGAGTCCTGGCAATGGATGAGATCACCAGCAAAGAACTTTATATTGCAGGGCAACACATAGGCAAAACAGTTAAATACCACAGTATTGTGATGAGTCCAGTGACATCAAAGGCACCATGTGTGCACTGATCTGCTTTTCTGACATCAGTCAGGCACGATTTGTGAAAGATGTGATGATCATGCATCTTGCCAGATGAGCCTGAGATGATGGCAGCAGTATCCAGAATGCTGAAAGGTGCCGTAAGCACAATAGTGATACGCCTTCCCATTAAGGAGGAACCATGCCTGGCTGGAGCAGCAGCAGACAGAACAGTATGTGATGTTCTATGTCCCCTGGCAGTTTTCCCACACTTGCAACATGACCCTCCAACCATCAGTGCATGGATCATTGATCTTATGAACTCACATTTGTGATCCTCTACAGAATTGTAATTGAGAATACACAGCCCAGAGAACTTACTGGCAGAAAATTACTCTTGGGTGATCTTCAAAATTCAGCAATGGCTACCCAGATACAAAATATACATGTTGACAAGAGATTCCAACAATATACTAATTCAGATCAGAATTAAATCCAGACTCTGACACAGTTACAGCAGCAATGGCAGACAGTGTATTCAATGTTATAATAGAAAAATGTTATTTTGCTCCATATGACTTGGCTTACTCAAGAGAGATTTTACAATAAGCTACAGCTTTACTGTATTGTAAAGATAATCTGACAATTACAGGTCAAAGTATGCTTGCTTATTGCTTAAATAAAATGAAAACCAGTCAAATTCATACACATATGGGAGAAAGATTCATCATGTATTACTACAGCTCTGGAGAGAACAAGCTAGGCTGGACAGACACAGATATTATGTCTGGACTGGAGATCTTACCAGAAGATGCAGTGTATACTCTCATCCACAACCCTCTCTGCAGAACACATACTCCTTTTGTGGTTTTGTTCTTGAAGAACCCAAGCTCAAGCAATTATGAGATACTCTGCACTGCTACTTGTTTTGTACTTCTGATGTTTGTTTGCAGGCAGCTGGGATGCCTGCACTGATTGTCTAAGGTTGTTTAAATTCTTTATTTGTTAACAAATTATGATGGTTACACAACATATTTGCATGTGAGCACTTCAGAAAAAGGGAGGCACACAACTCAGCCACACTGGAATTAGGAACAAGATCCGATGACTTTAGCAGAGTTACACAAAGGATGGCTCTACTGTTTCAGTGGGACTTGCGGTTAATTATAGTAGTGTTTCCCGTCAGCTTTGGACTGCAGGACTCTCCTCAAAGGTGGTGTTACCTTCGAGATCACTGTGTCCATTCCAGACAATGAATAACCAGAGCCTAGTGAGAGATCTTCATAGTTTGGGCATATACTGTTGTATTAAAGGCATGAAAAAAGGCACACAGTAATGTGTAGATATACAACAAACACAGAGATGCTGAAGCTATGAAGCTACTGAAGGAATTAAACTGATGCATTTTCAGACGTGATCCATCCACTTTAACTATTTTTTTTAAGTCAGGAACCAACTTTCTACATATCAGTTATCTTCAAAACTTTAGAAAAGCCTATAAATTTTCTGTATAGATCAGGTATGAGCCACATTTTCACACAGTTACCCAGCACATACACCCTACTACAATAATTGCTCAAAGAGCTGCAAACGCATCTGGAATCCCTCTGTCAAATCTTTTTTGAAACCCTGACCTACTATTTATAACTTTATAGGTCTCATCAAGCAAAATCCTTCCTTATAACCTGCAGAAACCACCTAAACTTTTTGTAAAATCTCAATTACCTAATGCAAAAGCTGCAGAAATTCAGTGCGTGGGTAAAATGAAGGTTATTTACACTGTATTTGTCTGCATTAGTAGAAATATAAACCTACTCATGCTAACATTAAAGCAGTAAATATTAAGGTTTTAAAGCACACTGAGGTCTTTGAGTTGCCTCCCTGTTTATCTGTTGAGTTCCAGCATTGGAGAATGATTTTCTCCTCTTCAAGTCTGTGGCCATTTAAATAATAAAACAGAGGTTATGTAAGTGCAGAGAATTATGGAAAAAATGTAAGTGGAAAGTACATGTTTTTAAAATGCACTTGAATAAGTCAAATGCAGCTGAACTGACATTATTCAGACTTTCCAGTCTTATTCAAGACTGGACTGAAACCAAGCACATGAAATCTCAGGCCCAAAGGACGTTTTTAAGAAAATTATAAGTACCTATATTTCTAGATTACAATGTCTGTCTGGGAAAGCTCTGCTGCCTAAAGAGAGGCTAACCTATCTGCTCCTGGGATCAGACAAGTGGTGTGAACTAATTAAGGGGATGTTTGAGTCAGCTTGCAAACATAGGACTGATTCAGCCCCAAAGAGCACCCAAACCAGGAAACCTAGATTCAAATATCTGTGGTCTTCTAGCGCAATAGGGATGCAGATTCAGATCCAAATTGTACACTGAAAAATTCATTTCTAACCTGTGCAGACATAGGCTCTAGGCCCAGCTACACATTCCTTCCACACCCAGAACTGGAGTTCTGCCTGAATAAGGAATGCATGAGTGAAATTAATTTCTTATCTTTGTGGCAGATCTTGTTTGGTGATGTACATGCCTGTGAACCAGCCAAAACTCAGCTGTGTGACATGGCATGCAGTCTAGTTCCAAACCAGATAGATTTCAAAAGATTAGTCTTGCAGGACACTTAAAATAAGGTAAAACTGTTTAAACAAGCCTAAGTAACTGCTCTTAGTTCTAGTACACCTGGATATATTCTGATACTTCTGTTATAAATGATTTTCATCAATGGAAAAGTGAAGGTCTTACATTAGGCTGTGTGGAGACCTCACAGCAGCCTTCCAGTATCTGAAAGGGGGCTACAGGGATGCTGGAGATGGACTATTCATTAGCGACTGTAGTGATAGGACAAGGGGTAATGGGTTAAAACTTAAACAGGGGAAGTTTAGATTGGATATAAGGAAGAAATTTGTTACTGTGCGGGTGGTGAGGCACTGGAATGGGTTGCCCAGGTTAGTTGTGAATGCTCCATTCCTGGTGATGTTCAATTCCAAGTTGGACGAAGCCTTGGGTGACACGGTTTAGTGTGAGGTGTCCCTGTCCATGGCAGGGGGTTTGCAACTAAATGATCTTAAGGTCCTTTCCAACCTTAACTGTTCTATGATTCCATGATTCTATGAAATACTTAGAGCAAAACTCAATCAGATTACCTGGAAAGCCCAGGTCAGTGTGGATATGTTTTCAAGGTTCTTCTCTTCACAACAGCTCCATACCAGGAATCAAAGTTCAGTTTAAATTCAGGTCCTAATGTGAAAAACAGTTCAAGAGATTGGCTTAAATTACTTGATCAAGAAATTACCTCTATATCCAAAACCAGGATCACTATTGTCACCTTTGTTGTGATGTTATATTTTCAGCTTGCCAGGGTCAGAGACATGACTACTACCTTGGACAGGAAATCAGCCTCTTAACTGGTGTATGATATCTAAAGGTAACACCTCTTGGACTCACATTTACTGCACACACTAAAATAGAAGAATATTAAAGAAAACCTGAGAACAAAGGTGTTTATCTCATAGAATTGAGAAATGATTTAAAACAAAAACCAACTACAAGTCTGGAAGATATACACATAATTCAGGTGATGCGAAACCACACAGATTTTGTATTAGAATGACCTTCAAATTTATTGGTTAGAGACCTCTCTTCCTGCTCCCTCTTTCTTAATTTCATGAAAAGGTTCAATTACAAAGTAAAAACAAATCTTCTAAGCAGCTACAGTTTAGTGTGCTGATTAATGTTCATATTTATTGGGAATCAAACTAAACTTACCTGGGAAAGAAACTTCCATTGCAGTAACCTGAGCACTAAAGGATGTTATTGCAAATCTTTTCATTTGACAAGTTAATTTTCTAAAGTAATGTTTACTACTGCATTAAGTTAGTTTGAAGTTTGGGCAGTAATAGGATCCTCGAGTTAGCTTTAAATTCTTGTTGCATTCTTAGCACCAGTTTGTCACAGCAATCCTTCAGAAAAGTCTGCAGCTCACTTACATTGTTCCTTTGCTTTTCTCCTTCATTTTAATTCTAGTGATACATCTTGTGGTTCAGTCCTAGGTAAACTTTGGGTTTGAAAGAATCAAATACTATTATAAGCTTTTAGTTTTATTTCAGCTACAATCTGGTAGACATCTGGTTTTCAAACCCCTTAGTATGAAGACATAAGGATGAAGAAGTCTTGTTTGGGACCTTTCTCTGGCTTTCTCCTCTCTGTGGGAAATCCTTACAGAACTTTGTGCAGCTAAACCTATACTCCAGCTTTTATAAATACAGGCACAAAAGCTACACCTTCTGCTACAGAACAAGACTGCTAAAAAGAGTGGTTTCATTTAACAAGCAATTCTCTCTTTGGAGAGCATGAAATGTGGAATACTTCTGAAAATCTGCTGTAAGCACATGGACATGCAATGACCATGCTTAAAAAGGTTGGTCTTAATTTTTGTTTGCAGTCCTTTAAAACCTATTCTTCCTGCTGCTAAAAACACAGTATATAAACCAAACTCTGGGACTGCTGAAGTTAGTAAGAGATAGCAGATCTGCCATGCCTCTGTCTGTCCCAGAGCCACCTGGCAAGCTGTAAACTTGGAGAAGAGCTAAGAGCAGATGTCCCTCTACTGAGAAAGACAAAGTGAGAGCGGAACTCAGCCCTGTTGACCCCTACTTCTTGCCACTTTTCAGGTGATTTATACTCCAGAAGTGTCAGGAAAGAAAACAACTGCTTTTGATTTCTCAATATGAAGGTAGGTCTAGAAGTTCTAGGCAGAATCTAGATAGACAAGATACAAGTTGGGTAAAATAATGTTTCCTGGTGGGATGACAAGTTTGTTTGGTGCACATTCCTGCACAGATAAATATTTCTGTAAAGCAGACCTTTGAAATCAGTAATTGGGATATAAAATCCAGAAAGGCAGGGAGATGCAGTGAGTATAAACAGCAAGGTGCTGGCAGTGGGAGCTGCAGAGCAGGAGGCCTCTGTGACGAGAGGATGTTCCATGTTGGACACAGTTAGCTCCAGCTGGGTCCAGGGGACCAACCACAGGGCACAGCTGAGCCCAGCAGCCACCCACGATGGTGGAGCCTCAGGAAAAGTGTATGTAAGAAAATGCAGTAAGTGCCAAGGGAAAAATGAAAGGGAAAAAAATGACCTCCAGGGCCAGATCAGTAGATGTTCTACAGTAGAGCTGGTGACACCCCCAGGGAACTGCAGCCTGGGAACAACCTGTGTTGCAGAAAGGCAAACAAGTAAAAAGGAAGGAACAGAGAAAGAAAACAGTAAGGAACACAAGGAGTGCCCAAAAAAACACACTGACCTTAACATTCCGTACCACCCTTCACTCATCCAGAAGGAATGAGCGTCACCTGCAGCAGTACGAAGGAGAGGGAGTGAGCAGCTGTGTCGGTGCTTGGCTGCTGGCTGGAGGAGGTTATTTACTTTAAAAGGCATGGTCAGTTTTGAAAGCAATGACTATTTACCACAGGTACCCTTCTAAAGATACAAGGAAATGTCATGTTGCTGCTGAGAAAGAAGTCATCCTGAAAATCAGTTAAGTCTTGTAAGTTCAAATTTGTACTCACTGTCTTAATAACGATAACAATAATAATAACAATAATAATAAAAATAATGACAACAACAACCACTAGAAGAATAAATTCTCAGCTTGGGTTTCAGGTAGGAGTACCTAACATGCAGCTGAAGGCTGCAGTTTCATCCTCAAATCTGTAAGATACAAATCTCCAGACCTTAGTGATAATTTGAAAGACAAATGAAAAGCCAAAAAGGCAACAGAAATAAGTGGATCTTTAAAAGTCTTCTATTAGAGAGTTTCACAGTGGCTGAGGAAAATACATTGTCCAAAAGGATCTTAATTGTCTCTCTTACTTTAAAAATACCACCTTCAACACACCTATAGCTGGTACTTTTTCATTTTATCCAGGTTTGCAAAGATATTTTTGTTGGAGGCAGAAGAATCCTGACTCATCACTACCATTCAGCACTACCTGATGCATCCAAGACTGAAGAAGCTGTCAAAACAGATGAAAGCTGTTCTCAGTAACACTGAGACAAAACCAATATACAATCCTCAACTTATTGATATGGTGTACTGCTGTCTGCTGTGAACCATATTGTCATCAACTGCACGTGCTCGATATCTCACAGGATCAGATCAAACTAACAGAAGTAGAGATGTTGATTATGAGTCCAAATGCTGACTATTCTTTAGCATTGTGCAGCCAGTAATTAACTCTACACACTTCAATTAACCAAACCAAACAGCCTTTGCCAAATAACCATGAATATGATTTCTGTCTAATTGAGCAACTATTACTTGCAATTCATTCTTCATTATAAGCCTGAACTGAGGCTCCCAAACCTGTTTTCATACTAATTTATGTGAAAAGTATAGTCTCCAATGAGTATTACATTACACAGTTCTGATTTGCACCTGTCAATTTACATTTCTTTTAATTTAGGGCTAATATTGTCTGGGAGTTTGTTCCCATATTTAAAGTAGAAGAGGGAGATGCATAAGTGATAATTCATCTTTGGTGCTTGATGCAATATTTCTAAAGCAAACACTTCTTAACTTTCTTTAGCATACAAAAAGCAAGCAAATTCTCTAAAGGAGAAGTAATGTCTTTTACTGAATTCACTGTAGCAACTGGACGACAGATAAGTTTTCAAACACAAAAACACTTGTCTGAATGTACCCTAAAAGTTAATCCATTTTCCCCAAATATATCACTAATAATGAAGAGGGGTAAGATAACAGCTTTCCTTAAAAACCTACCCTCACTTTTACTCTGAGCTTTTAATTTCCACTATCCTATGGACATAGAGCAGCAAATCACTAGCTGCTGCAGAGCAAAGCACCTTTCCTTTCATCCAAGTCATGCCTTTTCATCTGCTGAGAATGCATCCCAATGCCTTCCTCCTTAATTTTCCTTGTGTATCAAACTGCTAACAGAGTGCAAATATTTATGTGTGTGTCTCTGTCCGGGTTTTGGCTGGAGTTTTCTGTTCCACTGAACAAGGAAGGCAGTGAACTGCATGAGCATAAAAATGTGAGGAACAGGCCCTGAAACCAAAGAACTGCCCTCGGTGGTTGCAGGGTGGCTGGTACACAGGGCTCAGGAGAGAGCAGGGCAGATGAGATGATCTGAGCTTTTTGACACACATCTCCTACAAAAAGCATGATTTCTTCAGACCTCAAGGCTCGTGGAGTAGCACCTTAAATGTAAATCTCAGTAAACTCCTCAAGTAAGGAGGCTGAAAAACTAGAGACCATCATTTTGCTAACCTGTGTTGAAAACTAAGTTCAAATATACTCTTACCTCAGAAATAACCAAGCTGGTTTCTGAAACAGTTTGACCCTGCTGGTGTTGCAATGGCTGAAAGATATTGTAGCTGGGATGCTGGCAGCTCTCATCCACTCATTTAAACACTGAAAGCTATTTAAATACATTTGTAGGTGTTCTTCAAGGTTTTCCTATTAAAAGAAAAATAGGAAAGATGTTAATAGGAGGCTTTATGAAAATGTGCTGTTTAGTTAAAACTACTTTATGCTGAAAAAGCACACACATAGGAGAAATTTCCATTCAGGTAAAACAGGAGAGCATTTCTATCTCAAACACAAAATATTCGTTAATTGTAGTCAAATGGCACAAGCAAGAAAAAAAGTCAAGCTTGGAAAATTTGTGAAGTATTTCAAAAGAACAAGAGTTCAGCATCTAAAAGGAATTCACTTATTTACACCAGATGTTACAGATGAAATGCAGCCTTGCAAGAGAAGATGGAGGCTGTCCAACTGTTCAAATGTCAGTGCTTTTTGAGGTGTGACCGGAGTGTGGGAATCACAAAAAATCAGAACCATGCACTGCATATCATTTCCTGCACTTCTAGATCATGAACTTGAGAAATTTAACCAAGTCTTTTACATTTAGCAGTGTATTTTCAGTGAAAAGAGCAAGCTGAACCCCAAAACTTAATCGGTGCAACCCATCTTTACCGTACTAAGAAATATTTCTATTACCATTAATTGATGTATGTGAGCTTGCAATATGTATAAACACAAGATTCCTCAGACCCCTGTAATCTGAGACACCCTGTACTTATTCATTATAGGCAGGATTCTGCTGTTTGCTTTAATTTGCCTTTGTAAACACATGCACACTATAACATTATTCTCTGCCCTGTAAGGTATTTGAGCTTTGTCGAAGGTGTGGTGCCTGATCCAGTCCTGCTGGGTCCCATGGAAGTTTCTCAACGAACTTGCTTCGACATGAATGGGACAGTAGGAAATTTGTGGGACATCAGACATAGCCACCATTTTTTGTGTTGATTAGTTAAAGCTGTTATATACCTACAGAGACCCCAAAAATTACACTGAGTACAAATGAAATAATAAATTCTGACAGGGTATTTACTGTAAAATTTAGGGTAGCTACATGCCAGAAAAAGGAAATATGATTCTTCCCTGAAAAAAAAAAAAACTAAAACATTTCTTCCCATCCTCTCCACCCTCCCCACCAAAAAAACCAAAATACAACAACCCAAACTGAAAACCAGTAAGCATTTATTTGCTATTAAAGCAATCAAAAGATAATGAAACTGAGCTGAATCTTTATATTATGACTGCAATTTGTTATATGGTCACTAGGCTAATACGTGAGACTCAGCAATCTGCTGACTGCTCATAAAAACATGCAATTTAGCAACAGTTTTGCTGATACTGTATAACAGATTTGCTGTATTTTCCTTTCACTTTATTGCAAAGGACATTTATACAGAAATAGAAAGCTTTCTTCTGTGGAGTTCATCTGTTCCTTCTGGCATTTCTGCCCCTGCTATCACAAACAGATGATCAAAACCTGACATGGAGCATCAGCTGAGAGAGATGACATGCCCTGCTGAAGCAACAGGGTTTAGTAGTGATTCACTAGAGAATATTGTCTCAGCAGGACTCACAGACTAATTAGGCCTCTAGACACTGGCCTATGTTTTCCATAGATTTGCTAAGTAGCTGTCACCTCAACCTGTGGATACACACATGTTCTCTAGTCCATATATGCTCCACATATAATTGTTTCTATTGATTATTGCAGACAACTAATACATACCACTAATAGTAAAAAGAACAACGAACTGTTTGTCTTATTGTCTTTGTCATTAATCCTGCCGCAGTGTGTGAGAAAAGGCTACTCAGATCTAGTTCAAATTAGTCATAGATTTTCCTATGCCCGTTGCATCAAGCACCTGTCCCAGGTACCTTCAACAGCCATATCTGTATTCTCTGGATTTTACCTGTTACTGCTAAACAAAGGTCTGGCAATAAAATGAATTCCACCTGATTAAAAATACACACAGTATTTGTACACATATTTAATATATGTATTTCTTTTTTTCTAATACATGTATTTAGTACATGTACAAATACATCCAGTAATAATTTCCATGGGATTTCTCATCTTCTTTTTATTGGCTGCTTGTTGTAGGGGTGGGAGCTCTAGGTGCTTAAATGATTAGTACATCAGCATAAATTATCATAGTTCAGAAATGTTTATCTAATTGTAAAAGCTGGTGAAGGTACTATCAAAGTAGCTGGGCAGTCCCTAAATAAATTCAGGTATGTCACTAGGAAACTGAACTAAGGCAATACAGTGAAGATAGACATCTTCAACCCAATGTAAAAGCATGCTCAGTAGATATTTTCGTTACACTCATTGCAATTGCAAAATCATCGCATGACATAGGCCCTTGGAAGAGTTTTTGCTATAAAAACCTCAATCCAGGTTCTCAGATAGCAAGGGCTGTTTCACAAAACATCCCAGAGCAATTAGATGAAGAGTAATAGCTGGGATACTGATGAAAAAAGCACCTCATTTTACAAACTTGCCAAAATCAAAAGCTCCCACTGATGTCTCATTTTTAAAAGACTGTAGTGATTCATCATGGATATTTGACCCACAGGTTTTGCCTTTTTAAGTTTAAAAACAGCTGCAGTCACTGCCTTAGGAGAACAGCCTGATTACTTAAAGCTTGAAGGAAAGGATTAATTCCTCCATAAAGCTCTAGAAAGACAGAATCCCAGCAGGGAGAAAGCACTGTTGAAAACAAGGAAAGCAGACTGGCAAAGGCCAAACTAAATGTGATAGCTTTATATCTATGCTTGGCAAACATTGGAGAATTTTTCTGTTAAAACCATCTGCATTTTACCATTGAGGAAGCTGTGAAGCTAATAAAAATATAAATGCTTGAAACCCAAACACATCAAATGCCCAAAGGGTAGGTGCCAACATGATCAATGTTGTGAAAAACAAACTTTCTTGAGCAAAGGAGGTTTCACAAACCTCACTTCTCTCTTTTCCAAGGGGGAGAAAAATGCTGTTTAGGAAGCATCCTTTCTATGACAGACTCTGCAGACTCCATTTGTTATTCCTTTTCATCCAAAGAAGCTGAAGCCTATTAAATACCACTGCAAGTTTGAGTGCCAGCACAGCGCAGTACCTGCCCCAGCTAGCTGTATTGGCGAGAAAAGAGCCGCACAAGCAAGAGTATCACTTCCTATTCAACTACACTTCAGCAATGACTTACAGAGACCTTTGTTCCCCAGTGAAGAACAATGACTCCTGTCCGGAAGGAGCTGTAGAGGCTCCAAAAGACTCATCCCTTCTCACCTATCAAAATCCTCTCAGGAAGCCCACAAGTGGGGCTTGCTTGGGCAGGAAGAATAACTGGGTACTCCAGCAGGACCCTACACCTCTTAGAGGAAGCCAGCACAATTGAAGAGAAAGGAATAGTGCACAGGTTATTCAGGCTTTCCAAATTGCACTGTAGCTTTTCTGCTTTCTTCCTCCTTCAGTAAAAATCTGTTCTGTTACAATCTTTTATTTAACACAGTGCTGGCAAAGGGGAAAATGCTGCTCCTGGGAAGCCTAGGCACTGTCTGATTTTGTAGCGAAGGCTGTGGGATGAAGTGAGTGAGCCATTGTAGTTTATGTTTTTTAATTAAACTGGCTGGAAAAGCAGAGCTCTGCTGCTGACCCTGCTGCTCAGTGCCTGGGAGAGGGTTATGGCTGGTCTTTGTCTTTGCATTTTAACAATTTTCACCAATTGCCTCTGCTACATCTCTCAGTAAAGCTGATAGAGGTTCACACAACTAAGCCAGAAAACAACATTTCAACAACATCTTATTAGCATAAACAGGATGCTTAACACCTCATTCCTTCCTCTTGCTATATTTTTGGGAAAATAACGGAAGTCTAGCATGAGCTCTAAAGTTGCAGAAATGTGTGGAGGCCCAATTGCTGGGATTCAAGCAGGGATGTGACCCTGACAGAGACCATCAGAAGCATATTCTGAGAAGTGAGGGATGTTGTGGTAGAGCTGTGACACATCTGATGACAAATTTCAGAACCACCAGAGAATCTGACTCAGTTCTTACCACAACTGTCGTGCTTGGATGGGATCCAGCAAACAGATTAGCACTTGAAAACTAATTGCTGGAGATGCAGGTGGGCAGCAGATTAGAGCTGCCACCTCAGAAGAAGTTTCATCTTCGGAAAAGAATTTGTAATTTTATAACTCTCCCAAAACTACATCTGCACAGTGCCCAAGTGTTAACAGTACTGCATACTGGACCTGCCACATTAAAAATGTACAACTGCATTGCTAACACTCTGTCATGAACGCATCATTACAGGCTAGAATTAAGCAACACCAGCAGGAGATGACGGGTATACCAAAAAACCAGTCACTGGGTTATGCTGTCTTCTTCCATCATCTCAAGATGTGATCTGCTCACAGAAGGTCTAATAGTTCAGATCTCCAAGGAAAACATAAGCAGAGGGGAAAACATAAGCAGAGGTCTGGGTGACTTAATAAGTGTGATCTTTCCTTCTGAGTAATGGTCCAGTTCAGTGGTTCTTTCAAAAAGAAGAAACTTTCCACTGATGTCAATAGAAGTTGGCCATCATGGCCTGAGGGAGGGACGGTGAAACTTCTTGGTCTCTGTGGCTATATTTAAGAAACAGTCCGGTTTGCCTGCTGATCACTGTAGGCCAATACACTGTCACTGATGTTAACAGTTTGCCATGGCTGTTGAGAAGGGGACAAGCCCATACGGCAGATCCATTGTATCTCTGACAGTCCTTGTAAATTCTGTAAACCGGCTTATTGCTATTTAGCGATGCAGTTTCCGTCAAGGAGAAAAAGGCACATGATAGAAACAACTATTCTGCAAGAAGATTAGAAGAAAGTAAAGGGAAGTGGTTGTAAATAACAGAGCTGCTTGATAAAGCCTCTTAAAGCAAAGATAGAACTTAGAGTCTAGCCTGTCCCTCACTAAAACCAGCAGGATACTCTCACATAAACCTGGTTGGAGATCAAAGGCTATAACTACACAAGCAAATACAGCAGAATTGCATTTTCTGGCTCAGATTTCGCACTGTGGTTTTCATCCTTTTCTCACACCCCATCTGCCTCTCTTTTCTCCCGCAAAACAGTATCCTTGTCAAAACTGCTCATTAGGAATAACCCATGTCAAAGCACCACCTGGGCACACACTATTTGCTGTTGACCTAAATCATGCCTGAGTTTTGGTCAATAACAATTAAATGATCAAACAACAGTGCTCTAACCTGTGCCCCAGCTCTCCCCTCCTCTGCTGATATAGACATGAGCAGAAAAAATGGGACAAAAGCCTCGTGAAGACCAGCTATGGTGCTGCTCACTACTCATCATTATGTATTACATTGTACTGCTGTCTGCTCTTCAAGAGGCTCCAGGCTTTATCTTGGCTTTGGCTTGAGGCTCCAGTTTATTCATTCAGAAGCTGTGTTAATATGGAATGAGATTATTAAAACAAAACAATGTGTTCACACCTTAAAAACTTCAATAATAAGAAAAAGAATAATAGCACATACCGTATAAAGAAAACAAATGTCAGAAAGCTGCACTTGGCCAAAAGACCCTTTGGGGATACAGATTAAGCTTGGGCTCCCACTTCTGAGAAACTGCAGCCAGGAACAGTGTGGTTACATCCATGAGTCTAAGGTTGCTGGCCAGCACCTTTAACCAGATGTTTGAGATATTTGAGGAAAAACACAAAAATCATACTTCTAGAAATTATATACATTATCTTATAACAATAAGTTCTGTTCTGAATTTTGAGCTTTTAGTATTCCTGTGGGAATAAAAAGGAAAGGCAGGCATTGTGAAGACAAAACAGCACTGAATTTTCCGTTTCCATTACACTTTCCAAATGCTGCCATTCCATATGGTGACTTTTTGAAAACTGCATTGAAAGGAAAAGAAACTTTTGAAAGCAAATGTAGTGGCCATGTTCCAAACAGAGGAAGCAAGGAGTTTTCAAGGTATATCTGAGATTTACAGCTCTACACTAAACTTTGACACAACTCACAGCTGCTTTTTTAATGGAATTATCAGTTTGGAGGTTCTTTGGTTGTTGGTTTGATTTTTCCTTCATGTGATTCCTGAGCTCCCTCTTGACACAGTAATTTTACATTTCTATTCCCTTGGAAATAGCTCTGAAATGCATGCGATCATTATAGAAAATGACAAACCTTAAATTTGACAATTTCGGGGAAAGAAATGAAGACTCGTGTCAAGATCAAGTAAATTTTCAGGACAGGAGGAGTCTCTGCTACATGGTTTACCGTGACTTGCTGCTTCCACAGTTTGGATGTTTGCATTTGTTCAGCTGTGTTTGATCTCTTATCACAGCTGGTTATCAGCCTGCCACAGCTGCTCCTTCTTGACCTTTTGATTGAAGTGTATTTTCTTCCCAAACCTGATAGGACACACAGGGCAGGGCTGTACATCCTTGGGGATGACAAATGACATTGGCAAGCATCTGCAAAGAGGCTTGTTTCTAGTGTGATGTACATTAGGAGGAGTATAGTTACATGTAGCAGAGCAACAGGAGTACAGAAGAAAAGAGGAAATATCTACTGGTTTTTATAATCTAGAGTTTCTAACAGAAAAATGGTGAAACTGAGGAATTGCATTAGACAAAATATGTATATATTAATACCTTAAAATATATGTCTATATTAGAACTATATTTAAGACTTTACTGTGAAAGAAGAGAAGCACAGCTACAAGTCTTTCTTACAATAAACTTACTGGCAATCATCTCCAACCCCTGCATGCAATAATAAAAGGAAAGGATCCTGTGGTAACGCTAGGGATAGAAGGATCAGTTTTCTCTTCTGCAAATAAATGATGCTTTCCAGTTCTTAGTTTTGTACTGTCTGACTCAGAGATTGCTGTGCAATACTCTAAGTAGCAGAAACAAAGCAGACCAAATACCCAGTTTTCTGGTTTTTGTCTACCCAGACTGGTGGGACTGTAAGGGGTCACTTAGGACACTGTGGTGTTGCCTGTAGAGGAAATGCCAGAAGCTACCAGGAGCAGACAAAGAAGAACCCCACTTCTGATAAAGCTACAACCACTCTTTTCCTCAGGCTCATCCTGAGCCACTTCAGATCCCGTGAGTGAGTGAGAGCTTACCACCCTTCTCACAGAGCAGAAAGTAATTGTAGCTCAATGATTTATGGTTTATCTTTTTTCTAAATGAGGTTAAATGTACAATTTAGGCTTTTAGTTCCTGCCTATGCAAAGAAAATAATTTCCATATAGTTGGGGTGAGGTGAGGCAGTCCCTTTAGCAAAAGGATCTGAAAATTTGAATCTTCCCTGGTATTTCCAAGTTGGGCAGGGAACAGGAAAACCCTGAGCTCACATGTTCGCAGCTCTGAAGCAACAGGTACAAAGCAAGTTCAAGCTACACCACCTCAGCCCAAGATCTGAATGCCCAGGTGTGTGCATTTGTCAGGGAGGGAGCAGGCAAGCAGTAAGCATCCTCCACCCAGCAGAGAAGAGTAGCTCAAAGGACAGCCATTGACACTGTGGACCCTGAGTATCACCTTGTTTATGTATTCAGCTAATAGGCCTGGCTTCCACATTCAGGACCTTTTCCAGGGCTGTACTTAGCATTGAAGAAGAATTTTCTCTAGAGACACACTGGGAAAACCCCATACTTCCTGTGAGACACTTACCATTGCTCAAGGCCGTCTGAGCAGCCCCTGTGTAACTCTCCACCCAGCTGCAGGGATTGAGCACTGGTGGTACTGATCTCTGCTAAGCTTCCCAAAGCCTGCACTTCACCAGGTCCTTCAGCTTCCTCTGGGGTGAGACTTAATGCTCCCCCAGATGTTCAGATTGCAGATATCTTGTCTATAAAACTGAAGAGCAAGCAGGAGAAACCTAGGAAGTCTGGAGAAACCTAGAAAGTAGTTACTGGAAAACAACAAACAACAGAGCCTATGGGAAAGCAATAATACCCAATAGATGATTAATAACAGCCTGGTAGGATGAAGGGGGGAGGAATTTGGACTGAAGTACTACTGGGAAGCTCTCCCTCTATTCCTTTTCCTCTTGCTGGCTGATTCTTCCCTTTCTGCCTGCCAAGAAGGCTTTTCTCTCCCTGGTAACTGTAGGGCAGCTCTCAACTGATGCCTACAGAAACATGTTTTGGTTTTTCACTCATGAAGCTCAGATCACCTCTGGTCTTTTCATTATATGTGGAATCCCCCTCAGTGGTACAATAAAACCAATGGAAACACCACAATTTCTCTCTTGGAGAGGGTGAGTGGTAATGTGAAGACAGCACAGTCACCTGAACTATAACCAATAACTAAAACCAGAAATCCAGTCACTCTACTGAGGGTGCTACAATATCTCTCATTTTGTTCTCCATAAGGGAATTAAAGCAAATCAATATAGGTCTGCCTGTTCCAGGATCCTTAGTTTTGAAGTCTCCTAAGGTGACTCAGTGGCAAGTCTAGCCACAAGTCGGTAACTTATACACCACACCAAGGGTTTTGGCATGAGCATCAGAGAACACACTTGCACGCATACATCGCTATTTTGCAATAAAGTGTCAGTCAGTGAACAAATGTTATATGTCAAACAAGCCCTTAATTTCAAAAGCAGAAATTCTATGAGCCTCTTCTATGAGCTTCTTGCATCAAAATAACCACATGTTGAAGGGCTCCTGTTAACTTATCTAGATGGCACAAGACTGCTCACTCAAGAAAGAAGCTGTAGATCCCAGTCACACACCCATCATAAAGTCCAAGGGCAGACAGATACTCTACCCATCTGTGAGGCCAGGATGAAGCCACAGTGGGCTCAGCTAGACCGGGCTGCCATCAGGCCAGTCAGTAGCCATGAGGCTGTTCATGGTTCAGGGTCAGTGGACATACATGAGGGGCAGCTCCAGCGAGGATGAGACCAGTAGTCCCAGCAGAAAGGCAGCTCTCTGAGGAAGGAGGCTGTCATGGTTTAAACCAGGACAGAAGGGGAGCTGCTGAGGCACCCTCAGCTCTCATCAACTCAGCTCTTTAATGATGCCCACACAAGGCCTCTGTAGCTTTTGGGGAATAATCCTGAATGTTCTCTGTTTGGCTGCATTTTTCACAGTTTTACATGCTAGATATACTTCATATGTTTTGAAAAACTAACATGTGTAGCCCTAGTCACCAGGCAGCAAGAATAAAGGATGCTCAGCTTAGAACTGGCATTAGTAGTATGCCTCTTCATTTCACCTTATAGCTTTGGAAGAAGATGCTGACATACAGATGTGCACAGGGTGCTTCTGCAGAAAACTGAAATGCAAGCATCAATTTGAACTTCTTTGTGACTGCACTTTTCCAAGCCCAGACAGCTACCACACTAGGAGAAACAAATTACTTAATCTTATACAAACCTTATGGGTTGCAGGAGAGCAAATGACCAATGAATCCAGGCAGCAACATACATACACTTCACTTCTACTGATCCAATCATCAGTATCATGTGCTTGCTATTTAAGCATTCCTCTACATATTAAGTGGATAATAAACTTGTGCTTCTCTGGTGACATCAAAACATTGATGACTTTGAGATTGGAAGTCACTGTCATTTTGCATTTCTCTCATAGTTTCCACAGTTTGCTCAAGTATACTCAAAATACGCACTGAGAGAAGTGGGCCAAGTTATGGGGAAGAAAGTGCATGGGTGGGTTACATATGTTCAAGGTCTTATTGATTGTAATTCAGTAAGACACCTAAGTACATTGCAACACAGCAATATGAGGCTACATATATGCTCAGAATTAGATGGAGCTATAGAGAGCTTCTGAAACTGGAACACATAGCATTGTAATTCCACTAAACAATGAAATGAAGGAAGCAGAAACACATTTTATAGTTCAGCTTTTTTCCTGTCAGCATCCCAGGAACAAAAGGGAAGAATAAAGAGTGTGTGAAAGACAAAGTTCTAAAAGCCTCTTCAGAAAGGATGTTTTGTCCTTAAAGAAAAAACGTACATCTTAAAAAATAATAACAAAGCCTATCACTCCAAAATTTCAGATCAGTAAATCACAGGGAGGAGGGAATTTAAAGAATTTCTATAGGAAATTCAAAGCAAAACCTTGTGCCTCTAAGAACATTATGCGTTTCCTGGTATTCATCTGGCTGGTGCCAACAGGCGAACTTAGGAATGCCACTATTACAAGAGAATTGGATAGACAGCAACTCATTTTTCCAAGGTAATAAATCCTCTCCAGCATAACAGATAAGAGACAGGTCTTTTTCTTGACATGCAGACCTAAATGCTCTCATCCAAGCTGTGGGCTGGAAACCTCAAGCCATCGGCTTGTTCTGGTCCAAGAGACCATAAGGTTCCAAGAAATCTCTCTGGAGCTCACCTCAGAAACAATCCCAAAGCAGAACAGAGAGGATAATTAGTAATTTCCTTTGCCAATACATACAACACGTTTTTATTCTGTAGCTAGCAGAGCCTCCTTTGCTATTGGCAGTATGTACAGAATAAGACAGTATGAAGGATTAGACATAAACTTTTTTTTCCTTTCCTTTGTTTTGGTTGAACAATGCTTGACACACTTCATTTTCTGGAGCCAAACAAATACAAGCCAGTGCAAATGACCGTGGCAGAGTTCTGATAAGCCCCCCAACCAATTTTTTGTCACATTTTTGTTGTTGGTTTTGAGGGGGGCTTGACTGGTTGGTTGGTTGGTTTTGTTTGGTAGGGTTTTTTTAAGGTACTGAATGAATAGGAGTATAACACAGACAAAAATCTCAAAAGCAAGCTGGACACAAATTTCCTTTTATGAAGATGACCAACATCCTGACTCCTTTAATTTACTCACACTTAATTATTTACCTCCTTATTTCTTCTTCAAATTCCCCAGTGTGATTTGGATTTGAGGTAGACCGTTATCAATAACGGGCTGGTAGAGATTCTGCTCTTTCTCACAGAATGATGTCTAAAAGGTTTACACACAAAAACTTCCTTGAACTTTGGTATGAGTCTTGAATTTTCTGTAAGCCCCCCATCATGCTCAAAAAACACATCTATCATTGCCTGACTTGTGCACAGATAGAGTAGGAGGTGAAAGACAAAACTGCTGACAGTCAAACACTTGGCAGTTTTGCCCTTGAAAGAAATAGCTGGAAAGAAAGGACAATGGTAAACACAGTTCATCAGGCCTTTTCATTTACTGGGAACTCTTCTTATCATGCAGTGGTTTGGTCAATCTGAACTAAATGCACAAATTCAACTGTCTTCCAAACTTACATGGTGCTTGGTTTTGGAGTATCCAGGCTGCTTGCTACCAATAATGGATGTCTCTTCACAAGATCCCCATAAGCTGTGAAGTGATGTTGTCCCCATTCTGCAAGCACAGACATAAGCACCGAGGATGCTGAGGATAAATAGAGCTTGCTCCTAGTTCCAGAGTAGCCACAGCATTGCAATCCTTACCTTAAACAAAAAATAAATAGCCAGGTTGGACGTTAATGCATCTGAACAGTCATTTGAACATCTGCACTGAAATTCAGGAGCGTAAGCAGTTTGTTAGAAAGCAGTGCTGCATAGTGAGTGTCATGAGAGAGGTAATCCCAGCTCAGCACACACCTAAGGCTAGAGCTCCTGAAG
Source organism: Loriculus beryllinus (assembly GCA_039877255.1). NCBI lineage: Eukaryota > Metazoa > Chordata > Aves > Psittaciformes > Psittacidae > Loriculus > Loriculus beryllinus. The sequence continues at coordinate 2,464 of JBCJKH010040516.1, read as the reverse complement.
GTAGTGGGTGCATTCAGGTGTTTATATATTTAACTTCCAAGAGGATCAGAGAAAGAACAAACAGCAAAATCTCAATGTGTTGCAATCATCAAATGTTCCACTGAAGCCAGCGTTATAAGGATGGCACCTGTCTTAGCAAGAGTTATACCTGGCAATGCCTGCAGACTTGGGATGCTGGTTTTTGTACTGCTGTTCCAGTCCATGCCAGTAATACTGAGTACACACTTTAATGTCATTATTTACCTTCTTTCTCCAAAACCAAAACAGTCGCCCCCCTCCCCATCCCTTCCCCAAATGATACAGCTGAGACACGAAATTTATACTACTGCATGTCCAGGGATTTTCTGTAGTTCTGATGAAAGTCGTGCAAATTATACCAAAACCTCTTCTACCAGGTACACTATAGTACTTTATGTTTGCCATGGGTCTATAGTACACAAGCAGTTATAGCAACTCAGATGTTCACTCTTAACTTCTTACGCCAGTGCATTGGCAGAGGGTAGATGTCCCAGAATATTATGGGATCTCCATTCATCTCCCTGCCCATCACCTACCCACTGATGACTGACAAATACCTTTAAGTGCTACATTCATTTTAACAGGTAGGGAGCAGAGGACTTTTCTAGGAATTCTGCCACACAACATGATAGAAGCAGCAGGGAGAACACCAGGTTCACCAAGTCCAATAGACCCCTTCAGCACAAGGTTTCTTAATGACCATTTTTTGTTCTTTTCTTACTTATTCCCTGTGTACTGATTTGTTAGTGTCACAAATCCACCGCCAGAATCTCATGAGGCTCCAACATTTGTATCTGCCAGGCAAGGCACTCTTACATCTTAAGACTCAACAATCTCAAAAACCAAGTAATGATGCACTTGCTAATTAACCCCAATTCTCCAAGACAAGTAGCAATTAGTGTACAAAATCATGCAGCTGGCTTGTTTGCAACCTTATGGACAGACACAGCAACAAGGGCCCATGTCCTAGTAGCTCATATTTTGCATGCAGGAACATCCCTATAAATATCTGGCTTAAGCTGCATTTCAGACACTGGTGGACTAGCCAAAGAAAACGCAGCTTTGCAGAGCTGGTGTTCCTTGTTCATGTGATTTATTCCAAAACACCATTCATGTGTACAGAACTCTGTGGATATGTCCAATCTTGTATCTGTTCATCTGCATTCAAGCAAAAAAAAAAAGACAAGATCCTTACTGTGAAGAAGACATAGAGTTCAGTATTACATTAAATTTGTGCACTGGAGCAGCCATCATCATCCACCATGAGAAACAAATCCACTCAAAATGATAGTGCCAAAAGCATTGAAGAGATGCAGCTTCTTAAACAGCACAACACTGCAAAACTAACAATTTCCTGAATTTACCTATTTTCTAATAAGGAAGAAAATTATTCCATTGCCAGACTTGCTCATTGACTTTAAAAGAAAATAGTTGACCAAGAGTGGAAATTGTCATCAGCAACTTATGCTTCAAAGTAGCTAGCCTATCTAAAATCTAAACTCCTGGGCTCGGGTGCTTGTAACTTTCTGCCAGTTCCCACTTTCAAATAAAACAAAAACTAGTTCCACAGTGTGTGGGGTACGCACAAAGCTCAGATGCATACATATCACACTTAGTCCTGCCACATGGCTTTGTCCAAAATTTCAACAGTCCTTACACCTGCAACTTGTTTCCTTCCATAAAGGAATGAAGGTCTTCCAAGCAGCACAAGCAACCTTATGCTTACATAGCACTACCAGATGCATGCAGTAGTAAATGCAAGATGAGCTAGTACAAACAGCGATACCAGTGCCAGACACATTAACCAATGCATCTATAACTCAAGGCCAGGCTGGATGTTGTTCTGGGCAACCTGATCTAGTTGAAGGTGTCCCTCTTTAATCTGCTAATTCCTGTTTTTACACAGAATAGTAGTTTACTTCAAACCCCATCTCAGTGCTTCAGTCTCCAGAGCATTGTGGCATATCAACATAAATCAACAGAGATAAGATGATAGTTGTTAAAAGCTACAGCCAGCATCTGTACTCACAATAATTCAACAATCCACACATAAACAACAGCTACATTTCCTAGTTTTATGTTTTCATAAGTTAATGAAAAGAGACAGGTTTCCCCTGAGAGGTGCTGAAGCTCCACAAAGCATTATTTACCCTTTTTTCAAAAGCATAATTTTTGCCAATGGAAATTACTCAGAATGCAATAAAACATGTTTTTCTAACAAAACGAAGTCCAAATCCTGCTTCCTGGACCAACGTGAACTTTCCAATGGAGGACAATAAAGCTACCTCTTAGACTAGGGAAAACATTATTTGAGCCTTTCTTTGAACCATACACCACAGGTAAATAAATATAGACACACACATTTCACCTCATTATGCTATGTTTTATGGATAACAATAAGATTCCTTAATGATCTCTGTTTGATCCTTCCTGGTACACACTGAAA